>VTPC01003369.1:0-107753 GCA_011009095.1 Ignelater luminosus
CTGGAAACAGTCAGTGTTGCCAAGGCCAGAAATATAAATAGCAACCCTCGTATGAAGTTTGGAAGCACATTCTTGACGTTTAGTTTAATTTTGCTCAGACTCAATGTTTCGAGAACTATCAATATTTTGATTTTGAGCTTCAGCTTGATTTTATTGTCATTTAGCATTAGATTTTATGACATGGCAAAGTTTGGTTGTGCAATATTCAAGAAGATAGTAGTGCACCTAAATATCAAAAGAACGAAAGCGTTGATGTAAACACAAACTTGAACACGAAGAAACATATTTCACTTGACTTTATCATCCCTTACGCTATACAGTACCAAACAAACAAAAAAAAACAAAAACCTATAAAATGCATTGTTTTATTTTTATGTATTACGTACATTATGCAAACGTCAACCAAGAGGGGGTTCTATGCATTTTATTTCATACTCTACGTCCTTCTAATAACAAATACAAGTCGCGAACACATGCACCATTATGAGACTTCACGGATCGTGAACTTCCATGGGTTAGTCTAGCCCCGTTCGTGGACCGTGAGATTTATAATTTTATATTTTGACAATCCCATATAGCAATTTAGGGGAAGTATTTATGGTTTAGCTGTGATGAACTGCATAGTATGTAAGTTGTAATATGTTTTAGGTGTCAAATTACATTTCTTATTGTTTTTGCAAGAATTATTAATAAGATCCAACCGCCATTTTGCTTTAATAAAATTATGCATAATAGAAAAGAAAAATATTAAACGCTTCCACCACTCACCTTTGATGTCGCTCCTGACATTTAGAAGTTGCACTTTATATCCCTCGTATAATTTTCACCCTAATACATTAAAGCTGTATTGGCCAGACAAGTTATGGTTTTATTTTGATTCCTTTCTTGCTTTATTGCGAGTTTTTAATATTAAATTTCAAATAAGTTGATATTTTACAAAGTTAATTGTTAAAAACTTACCTGATTAATATTGAAGAGAAATTGTTGCGTTCAAGATCACAAGTAGTCCAATCGTATAGAATGATTGTTTGGACGATTGGGTACTAGAGCTGTGTTATTGCGATTATATTGACTGGTCCATGGGGAACAGCAGGGTACATTTGAAATAAATCGACGAGAGTGTAGTGAAGTCAGGGGCATTGTTATGCTAGTGATGACCATTTCTGGATCCCTCCAAAACGAATTCGATTTAATTTGGTTCATTACGTTTTTAATATTACATAAGTCAGTGTCATAAGGTAGTAGTTTATCTCTTTTTCTTAAATAGTACTTTAATCGAACATTTTAAAAAAATTTATTTGTGTAACGAGATATTCTGCTCGACTACATTTGTGCTCTCAATAGATTGGAATTTCTCCCTAGAGAATATGGTTTCAAATTCATGTAACTGGGTTGGTGCTATAGACTAACTAAATTGAAGTCTCTGATCACGAATTGAAAAACTAAAAGAAGAATTAAAATTAAATGCAATTTCAATTTAACTAAAAATAACTTCGCTTTTATATTAAAACTTGAATGAAAATCGTATCAGTTAAATGGAATTTTTAAGTCAAAAGTCTTGTTTTGTACAAAGGAACAAAACTGCCCGCAGTTTTTTTTATTAAAATAGTGTAGGTATGTTAGTATCTACTAACGTTATTTTTTTAGTAAATCTGGCTCAGGTAAGGTAAGAATACAACAATATAACATAAAATAATTCTTACTATCTAAGATGTTATCATACCAAAAGTTTTCTTGCACAGTCTTGGTTTTTATACCGACTACTGTATACCACGACAGTTTCAGCGAAGAAGTATTTATTTTGACATCCATTTGAACTAACTTGTACAGTTTGTCATACTGGAAAGCTATAATCACATAAGCAGGATTTGGCCAAATCTCTATCTGACCATTTTAGATAGTTTTGTATTTGGGAAACATGACCTTTAGGTAGCTTTAAGTTCTAGAAGAAAAAACAAGGACAAAGAACAAATAAGGTCGTTTAAATGCTTACCATATTTGAAAACTGACGATTCGAGATGTTCTTTATTCTATGGTCAAAGAAGATTAACCCAATTCCTTTGAGTTGAACCATATCCATCGGTTTATGATTTAAATTCATTAAGTCGTCTACGTCTATTAAAGCAAAAAAAGATTCGTAGCTCTTCTTTCATCATTCTGATCAAAGGAATCTTGCTTCCACCTGACCTTCTATTCCCAAAATACACAATATTGCTTTTGAGATTTTTTGCAAAAACTAAGGAATAAAAACAAACACCGCAGGTAGATTTCTTCTGTAATTCCATTTTTGTTGCTCGTCCTTACGACATCAGAAGAAAATAAAACACAACGCTGTTCAAATCCGTAAGTTGTTATCAATCAGTGACTCGCTTATGTGGTCTGCTAACTTTATCTCATCTATTGATAAAATCCACTACCATCTGCGTTTATGCACAGGATGAATCTACTTTACTCGTTATTCAGACGTATGAACTTTTCAGACACGACTAAGTCAATTGTGCCTTAATTCGTTCAGCTAGAAAACTTTGCAGTTTCGAAGAATCGACAAAAATGACTTCCTTTGTAGAAATTACAAAATCATTCTTTGTTTTGCCAAAATAAACGTTTCAAGTGTTACCACGTTCATCCCAAACAATTTTCAAGACAGGAAAATCATATACATCAGGATTTTCTTTTATTTGAATTACCTTCAGTCTCGGTTAAATAGAAAAACGTTTCGCAATTTTATTTGAAGGCCTAATTTGGTTTTTTAGATATCTGGAGAAAAAACTAAAAATTGAAAGAAGGTTAATGGAGAAGAGCAGGTCTACCTGTGTTCATGTTTATCTCTTTTAAGAAGATTAATGAAAGGCGAAATTCAAATTTGAACAACTGAAGGTGGCCTTTAAAAGAGAGCCACCCTAACTGTGTTCGTATGTAGTTCTCTTTTAAAGGAGGTTTGTAAAGGCTAAAAGCCGGCATACGAATAGAGCCAGCACAGGTGGTTCATTGAAGAGTGTAAGCCTACACTTAATGTTATTATCTAGCTCTCTTAAGAAGGTTAATGGAAGGAAGGCTCTGTTTTCGCATTTAGTTCGTTTAGGAAAAAGGTTAAGGAAGGACGCGCCTAAAGTTGGGCTTTCGTAAGTGGCCTGTGAGAAGACGTAGCTCTACCTGAGTTCGTATTCAGTTTTTTTTCTAAAATAGTTAACGATTCGTGTCTGTATTTAGTTTTCTTAAGATGATTAATGGAATACCCGACTGAATCGCTTTCAAATAAAATCGATAGTCTCTGGCAAACCCACCACTTTCTATTCTAAGAGGTTGGAGCTCTTTAACTTAAGCCTGTCGACACAAACCAGCGGAACAAGCGACATCTGAGACAAGTTTTCTCATGTTATTTAGTAATTCGTCTTCTGGTTTTAGTCTTCTTTGCCATTTTGATTAAAACCTTCCTTTTATGAATATGCCGAATTTTAGGCACTGAAAGCAAAAATCCCAGTAAGCTCAATCAAAACAGCAAAACTGTAATAAAAATGAACACATTGAGATCTATTAAGGAAGTAAGTTTAAGAGACCAGGTAAAAAGTGGGACGATTTGCAAGATCGAGATACTGATAGTGAAAAATGAAATTACTGAATATCGCTCAGCAAGATGAAGAACAGCACAAAAAGAGTCGACCACTCGAAAGATGGCACGAAAGCTGAAGAAGAAGCTAAAACGGAAGGAAAAAAAGCTGGAAAAAAAGAAGAAGGAGAAAAAGCAAATAGAGATTCCTGTATCCCATTTCATATTATGATTGGTTTACCATTAGAAGTTCTTTGATTTTGAAAGAATTCGGTCCTAAGATTCATAGCTTCTCTAGAAAATGACTGTTTTGATCAAACATCCTACACCTGAAAATCAGAAGTTACCTGTCAACTCTTTGTAACATTTCAGATACAAAAGTTCTTAGACTACTCATTCTTTAATTTGCATCACGAGAAAAATGGAAAGAAAATAAAAGACAACACTGGCTAAAACAGTTGAGACATTTAACAAAGATCAAGAAAATTCAAATCCAAAACTGACTCTATCAGAGCATATGCAGATCGAAGCACATCACAAAGTCATCTAAAGCCAAGCTGACTTTTTGAATATAGACCACAGGTGATAATAATGATAACTAACTATTTAGGCATGATTTTAACAAAAAGCCAAAACACGGCAAGTGAATCAGCTAGCTTTGATCGGAAGATTCCAATCGTCTCATTAAATCTGTCTGACGATCTAAGAATTGGTTCAAGCAATTAAGCTCGTCTTTCTCAAATATTGGAATTCTCAGATTTTTTTCAGCATGTTTTTCTAGGAGCTACACTTTTTCATACCCATTGAAGATAGGCACCTTTTGACTTTACATAGGGCGAAAAAGGTTTCAATAAGTGGAACCGCAATCTGATGTATTTTGGCTAACAGCCTGTCCATCTTGGACTTGATAAGATCATTTACAGAATTCTTGACTAGTTTACGAAACTAAACGGCAACTTTTCAAAAAAACAGAACGTAATTGTTTCCTTTTTCATCCAGTTAGAGAGATAACTCTAAAGAATTTCTCGTAGCTCCAGCAATGCAAGATTAATTGAAATGCAAACTGAATTAAAGAAAATATTTCATGCAAAACTTTCTATTCTAGCAAAATTCTCATTTTCCTGATTTCTTTTTTATTGTCCTTGTGCTACTTCATAAATTTTTGTAAAAATTTCATATCATCAAGTATTTATTTAAACTAGACGTAAACGATAATGTAATATCAGAAAGATTACAGTACATTAATAACAAAGAGAAATCATGAAATTAAAACATCTTCAACTAATTTTACTAGAGTTAAAAGGAAAGGGAAAAAGTATCAATTACAGATATTATCTAAGCTCTACTTATTGTTATAAATGACTAAACAGAATGGACGTACTAAATTAGCTATTTTGTACATTATTAAAACTAACCGTCTATTACTGAAAGACCCATTAACAATCCGTCGTCCTACATATGGAATTATTTTACCTCGGAATGTACAACTCGCATGGGATACAAAATAACAGCGACTTTACAACAGATTTAACTAGAGTGGACAGGGGCCTCTTCATTATCTCAACACAACCTATTTACTGCCGGCCACCATTTTCACTCGTTCCCCCATTCGAATGTATAAATGCCTTTATAGTGAAATACCCATTAGGTCAGTTCGAATAGGGAACGGCACTAAAATGTTATTTACTTGGTTATTTTAGAATCGATCCACAATGTTCATTGTTTTACTAACAGGAATTTGAATTGCTTTGTCATAAATGAAATTAATAGAGAAATTCACTCTATTGATTTTATCGTGTGTTTAAAACGAGATCGCATTTATTACTCACCCTCCCGGCCATTTAATTATTGCCCTGCAGTTTATTTTACTGTAGAATAAACAACGTTATCAAAACTTTCCACTACTTCCTCTCCCTGCCGCCCGCTTTTCTCAAGTTTATCTGCGACCGATAAATCTTGTCGTTTGTGGTGGGTCTTTAAAGAGCCATGGTAATTGTCTAAACTAAAGGGCCAAGTAGTTTCTCAAGTTAAAGGTCCGAGGACAGCGCTAACCGCGAACTTAAGACAAAGACTAAGACCGGACGCAAATCCGGTTAAACTCCGGTTTCCGGTCAAGCGATGTCCATTTACTTCGAAATGCTTCCTTAATGCTATAGTGAGCGAATTAATGAAAACACAACCCTCGCTGACTTTATTGTATGTATTATTCTTAGTGGGAGAGGAGGAGGTTTTAAGGAAATGTTAATTGTTAAGATACATCAATCTGCTTTCTCGCATTCACTATTATTATTATTTATAAAAATAAACTACATACAAATATATTTCAGACAATTTGTCTCTTTCTCTTTCTGTATATAAACCAAAGAGAGTAAATTCATTGGTTGGACCTATAATCACTGTGTTAATCAATTAATTCTCTGAACAATGACGTCACTGGGTGAGTGATGGCTAATCACTAAGTTAGCGACTATTGTAACGAGTCGTACGGTCCGGTGGATTCACATTAGCAGCATGCTGTGAAATGTGAGCTTTCTAGGGTGAAATATACGATATTATAACAAATATGCCCAAATTCGCTTGTTTGTATCTTTTTTTATATAAATAATAAAATCAACAAAAAATTACACAAACCCTGTTCAGTTAGTTCTAACCTAATTAACTGGAATTATTTTTTGTTTCAGATGAAAATAGAGATATTAACGGACATCCGGAAGATGACCTCAAAAGACAAAGATCACAGTACAATGGGGATCAACTTTATTCAAATGTACGTTGCGATTTATTTTTGTTTTCAAATTTATAATTCGCTTGTTTTTTTAAATTCTCGTTATTTAAATTTTCATTTATCAGTTGTGGTCGAGTAAATGGAGCATCAAAGAGGAACATAAACTATTATCCGAACTAGGAGCTTCGGGTGGTACATCAGGTCAAACGAGTTATTACGATGGACATGGAGGTTTTCCTGGGGTTGGACCTGTAAGCTCCGCTACTGATCTTTATGATACCATTAGCACCATGAGTCAAGCAACATCGCAAAATTTATATACACCACCTTTAGGAGGTACGCTAGGTAAGTCCTATCGAATAGAATTTGCTTTTTATTTGGTTGGTTGTTGGTTTTCATAAAATCTGTGGTGGTGGTACTGCTGGAAACTTGAAGATGTAAATAATCTGAAACACAACTTAAAAAACATTTATATTTGTAAGAAATAAGATTACGCTTATGTTGCACGGTTTCCCAGAACGATTGGAAGAAAATCTAATTTATACTTTTCAACGTTTTTCTCTATTGAACCAATTTATCGCTGAAGTATCATTAATGCTGTAATTTGAATTATTAGAAAATTATTTTCTTTCCGTTGCATTTTTTTTATTTCATATTTTCTAAATGGATCTCTGCCTCAAATAAAGTAAAGCAATCATTTCTTACCTTTGGTTACATTTTAGATCTATTGATAATTCTTCCTTTGCTATTTTATGGTAAAACTTGCTTTCCCTTCTTATGTTTTGCTTTTATTTAATTAATTTTGCCCAATATTATAGTCTTGCTCACTGTTCTCCAAAAATTATTTAGATTGCAAATCACGTTTAGAATTACTCTTTTTCGACAATCATTACGTAATTATTTTCCTTTTAGCTTCTTTCGGCCCATTCGGTTTTTGCGCTTTAAAACAAGGTACGGCAATAATGGTATACGCAAACAACATTTGACATTGCTTTAAGAAATTTTTTCTTTGAGTTTCTAACTATGACATTGTTTTGATTCCTTCTGATTTTGCTTTTCTTCAAACTTTTTGTCTAATATGACATTTTTGATTGTTACTGCCCATATAATATTCTGTTTGCTCCGTATATTTTGGATTTCTCACCTAAAGGGTTTTCCAATAAGAGGTGTTATTTTGATATTCAAAGAAAAGTGCCATTTTTTAATATAAATGATCGGATGTTTATTTCATTATAAAGAGGAAGGTATGCCGTTAATAGTGGAAAATAACATCAGGCAAATGACCACCACGACCACGCTTACAGGACAATATCCTTTTCATGAAATTTTCCATAACCAAATCGCAAAGTGGCTGCCCTATGTCCTCGATAGCCTCACGAATTCCATCTTTGAGGTCTTGAATCGACGCTGGGCTGTTGGCGTAGACCTTCTCTTTCACGTGGCCCCAAAGAAAGAAGTCGCAAGGTGTTAAATCACAAGATCTCGGTGGCCAATTGTGATCACCTCTTCGAGAGATAACACGGTCCGGAAACTTTTTCCGTAAAAGATCAATGGTTTCGTTGCTTGTGTGGCACGTAGCGCCGTCTTGTTGAAAGTAAACGTTGTCCAGATCAATACCATCCAATTCCGGCCATAAAAAATCGTTAATCATCTCTCGATAGCGCAATCCAGTCACCGTAACTGTTGCTCCAGCCTCATTTTCGAAAAAGTAAGGTCCAATGACTCCGCCGGACCATAAACCGCACCAAACAGTCACACGTTGAGGATAGAGAGACTTTTCAACAATAACTCTTGGATTTTCTGAGCCCCAGATCCGACAAATTTGCTTGTTGACGAAGCCACCGAGGTGGAAATGGGCCTCATCACTCAAGATGATTTTTCGATGGAATTCTGGATCATTTTCATGCATTTCAACGACCCAATCAGCAAAGACACGACGTTGTTGATGATCGGCCGGCTTGAGTTCTTGTGTTAACTGGACTTTATAAGCCTTAAGACCCAAATCTTTATGCAAAATACGGTGTAATGACGTTTGTGGAATGGCTAATTCCAAAGAACGACGAGGAATGGACAAACCTGGGTTTTCTTTAACACTTTCGGCTACAACAGCAATATTCTCGGCTGTTCTTGAGCGACGTGCACGGGTTTTATTCTTCACATCACTAACTTGTCCCAAGAGCTCGAATTTTTTCACCAATTTCTGTATTGCGGTCCGACAAGGTGCTTCACGGTGACCCAAAAATGTTCGAGTTTTACGAACCGTCTCTGCCAAATTTTCACCATTTTTATAGTGAATTTTAATAATTTCAATGCGTTGTTGAAGCGTGTATCGTTCCATATTTATTAATGGCGTAGTTTCTACTTGTCAAATGTCAAAAAATGATAGCTTCAAAAGTGACATCTACCGAAATAGCGGGCTATTCAAAATAACACCTCTTATTGGAAAACCCTTTACTATTATTTTTCTTTTGGCCTTTCTTGGTCAATTAGGTTTTCGCTTTACAAATAAAATACAAAGGTAATGGAGAAGGTGAAATACATTTGGGGTTGGGTTTTACACGCTTTTGTTTGGAATTTCATTTGTCAAGTTTTTAGATTTGCCCATATTTGGTTTCTTTTGAAATAAAATTGCTGTAATTCTTTTGGATTTTGTTTGTTTCAAAATCGGTTTTGCCTAAAATGGTCGTTATTATAATTTACGTTGTTTCCTTTTTGCTTTTTTTTGATTAATTCTTCTGTTGCTTTATAAACAAGATACAAAGATAATGGCGTATGTAAAAAGCGCATGCCAATACATTTTAGCTTTTTACTTTCAGTTTCTGTTTATCAAATGGCCATATTTTTTTAGTCAGTTAAAATTTTTGTTATTCTTAGTCAATTAGGTTTTTTCTCTATAAACAATGAAAGCATTTGGCATTTTAAATCTTCACCTTGGGATTTTTATTTATCAAGTTTTGATATGGGCTCATATTTCATTTGTTTTGAATTAACATTCTTCATAGTTTGCTTCTTTTCTAAATTGGTCTTGCCCAATGTAATATTTTTGATCGTTACTGGGCACGTAATATTTTTTTGCTTGGTGTGACTTTCTCACCAGCAATTATTTTCCTTTTGGTTCTTCTTGGTCAGTTCGGTTTCTTCCTTGCAAGTAAAACACAAAAGTAATGGAACATGTAGAACACGTTTGGTATTACGTTGTACATTTTGCCCAGATGATGAGGTTTTTCTTTTTTTGTAATTGCAAATAATAATGTGAAAGATTACGCAATTCTACAGTATCGATAAATCTTCTAAATATTTTTAACGGTAGAAATCAACCTATAGAGATGAATTTAAAGATAGAAAAAAACAAATGAATACAATTCTCAATACTGCTTTTAAGCTTGAGCGCTAGTAGTACCAAATTACATGTTATCTAAAATATGTTTGTATATTTAAAGAAAGAAATTTAATTTGGTACTACCCATTTCACTCGGTAATGTAGTTACTCACACCTTAAAGGACTCTAATTTCATTAAAAACCTGCATGGTGGTGGCATACTTACATGTCTGTTTTACATCATCTCGAGCAAAATTTAACAGCCAATTTTAATTAAATTCAGGAACTTCTTTAACACCGTTAGCCCCAATCACTATGCACGAGATGAAACTAGAAACCTCTAGGATACTCGAACCGGCCCTGTCACCCTATCACAACACAGGTGAGCGAGTTAACGGCAAGAAAAGATTAAAACAATAGAAAGCACCAAACCAACAATATTATTATTTGATGTATTCACCTGGTGGATGGGACGTTATTTTAAAAATCAGCACAATTAATATTTTCTATATTATATTGCTCTGTGTATCCCCCTTCTAACGTGACGCCACTGTACAATTTATCTCGATAAGAATCTTTGCATGATTATAGTACCTACTAATTTTTCGCATGTTCTTTATGCACTATTGTATTTTGCATGTACTTTGTGTATGTTTGTATTTGTGTGTTGCATCATTTGGCATTGACTTCTACAATTAAATCATCTCATTAGATATTAATATGTCGTCCTTCTCATGTTCTCACATTAGCGTAACTATTGTTTGTTATTATTATTGTTGGTTTTTAGTTCTAGGATAAGGTAATATGTTTAATTGTTTACCTTTTTTTGTTGTTTGGAATGTAAACGCATGATAAATTTATTTTTTAGATTATTAATATGGAAAGTTTTTCGTAGTTGGCTTTGAGAGGAGAAAAAAATTAAATGCTTTTCGACGTAAAATAAAATAAAAAAGTGAAGCACTTCCCTTATTTTGACATTTAAAGTTATATTTTTGTTTAGTTTTATTTTTTAAAGGTCAAAAGGGATGAGTTAAATTGAAAATACTATGAGTTGCTGTGTACAGTATACTACAAAAATAATGTTATTTAAGAAACAAAAGAAAAATTTTAAAATGTTCACGCTGAACTGTTTGCCGTTCTATTTTTTTATTTTTTTCTTATACAAATCTGTAATTTTTAAAAGAAATATAACTCAAAGAATTACAGTTCAGATTTCATTTGAACTGCTCTTAATAAAATAACCTCAATCTTTTTGTTCTTCACTGTATAGTTAGTAACACAAAGGACAAAATTTAAAATTTTAAAATCCCTGCATGTTGCATGTAGCATCAAATGGCTTTATACATTTTCATTTTTTCTAATCCTTATTTCTTCTAAAAAACAAAACAAAAGCGAATACAATCGTTTTGCATATTAGCTTTATAATTAAATAATTAATTAAATCGCATTTTTTATTTAATTTGCATTATTTTTTGATTTGTGTGTTTCTAATTTTGTGTTATTGCATGTTAGCCGAGAATAGTTCGCCGTACAGTGGCGTAGTTGGGCTGGGGACAGCAGTAGACGGGGCATCCCCCGGGCTGCCGCTGGCCGTACCAGCGGAACCAAATAGCCAACCAACATCACACACCGGATCGCCTGATCCTACGGCGCTAACCGTCTTGCAACCATCAAACGGCGCCTCTCAACATTATTCATCCATGTTGCCCAGTTTTGGCTACTCGACAGGTATATAAAAATTTACACACGTAGACCATCCATGGATATAGTTGATCGCTGCGATAATTCATAAATGAATCAGATTTGAGTGATTTTTTGAGAGTTGTTTTCTTTCCAGGGAGCGGTACGGTCGTTTCAGGGACAGATTATGCGTATAGTACAGCATATAGCCAATATGGAGCTGCCTATGGAAGCTACGGATATGGCAGTGCATCCAGCGGGTTGCTGAGTAAGTAAACAGTGAGTATACTGACGACCTTAAAAAAATAGTGCACTCCGGGTAAAAAATAATTCAAGAACTCTATCCATCAAAATTTGCTTTGTAAGGTCTTTGTTTGCATCTACGTACATCTGATTTTTACCTGTGGATAACGATCAGATTTTTTTTATTTTGCCTTATTCTGTTCATGATTTTCTAAAAGTTTTATTCTCTATATCAAATGTGCCCAAACAAAAACATTGCAACTAGATTTTCAACTTCATCTCATCAATTGCGTAAATACCCTCTTTTCATACTTACAAAAACTGTTTTTTTTAATTCAACCGTCCCTTACCAAAATAAAAAATCTAAGATTTTTCAAGATTTCGCAAAAAAGAAACAATACGAGTTTGCTTGCACCTAGCATGTTTGGTAGCTTTTTCTACCATTTATAACAGTAAGGACAGAACAGATCAGATCATAGTAAAGGTAGCACTGGATTATCTCTGCTGATGCCAATGTTGTCTTTCCGTTCTTTTGAAACTCTTTATTTCGACAACAACTTTTCGTTTTTGAGAAGAATAATTTTGGCAAAACAAACAATTATCAATGGTTTTGTAGTTTTTATTCGCTTACTTCTAAAATTCTTATTTTGATTAGATAATAATAATCTCTAACGGGATCATTGATACAGTACACTAAGCAAGAAGAATGTCCAAAGATAACATGTAATAAGCAAAGCCTAAAAAGTAAGAAGACAAGACTGAACGAGTAAAGCAAATTTCAGTTATAGCACATGAAAAACAGAATTATTTTAGATAAATTATCATCTTTGTAGGTTACTTTTATAGCAGCAGACAGACTGACCAAGACAAGCCAAATTAGTTCCTAATTCCTAGCGAGAAGATCGATATTTATTGAGCAATAATATTCTATACTTATTTGTATGCTAGAGACTGGATTGATTATAAATTGTAAATTGTTGCAAACTGAACAGACCAAGAAAATATTGCACAAGAATCTATGCCAAAAAGTTACATACAAGAGAATTAATTTGGAAAGTATCAACCTAGAACAGCAATGAATAATTTTAGCGATCTTGGTATAGTTAACACTTTTCAATTGCATTTATGTAAGAGAATCTGAATGAACTAAAGGAAAATGCAATTTCAAGCATGCTTTGCATTGATTCGTTTAGTAAAAATTGGATTGACTAAGAAACATGAAAATAGACACAATTCCAAACTAAAAACATCAAAGAAGAATTTTAGCAAAATTGGCTTTGTAAAGAGAAGAAGAGAAACTGAAGTAAACGCAATCCCAAGCATATTCTACATTATTTGTATAGTAAATTGTCGATTGACTAAGAAATATAAGATAAACACAATTCCAAGCGAGAAGATTGTTGTAAACTGAGCAGACCAAGAAGATATTACACGAAGAGTAATGCCAAACAGTAACACTGAACAGAATCAATCTGGCAAACATTAAGCTACAAGCAGCAAAGAATAATTTTAGCAACCTTGATTTAGTAAACGCTTTGAACTCTACACGTGTACTGCTGTAAAATAGGAATTGCACCAAAAGGTAGTGCCAAAAAGTTACACTGACAATAATCAGTTTGGCAGACGTAAAGCCGAAAAGAACAAACTTATCAATTTAAGACCTTGATCTAGCGAACACTTCCGAGTTCAATTCATGCAACAGAAACTGAATGAACCAATAGAAAAGCAAATCAGAAATAATTTTCAGATCAAATAAATCGGACAAAGGGCAACTGTTTTTCAACGCCAAAAGCTTCAAATTCTTCAGTTGGAAGGTTTTTGAGAAGATACCAGCGTACCTAGTCGTTGTATATTTTGTGTCAAAATTGTACGTTTCATGTTTTCGACCTTCTCTTGGTAGTTTAGGGTTTATATTTTAAACATTTCATCCAGGTATGGTTTCAATATAACAAATTAACAACGTATGTTTTGTTTTTCTTTTGAATTTCAATTTAATTCTATGAACAATCCTTACAACCGGCTCTACATAAGAGTCAAATACTACCGCCATCAAAATAAAATCAATTTACATTCATTTGTTTGAAAAAGTTTTCAACATTTTTAAATTCCATTACAAAACAAATTTTTCAATATTGTTTCTTTCATGGATAACTAAAAAAAATTATTTTTGAGTCAGCACTATAAATTTCAAGAAAATTTCTTAAAGTTAAAATAAATTTTAAAACTAATTAAGTCTTTATCTTAATTTTCTAGATTCACCATACTATTACACCAACAGCGAGGGCCCAATTATTAGTTCAGTGGCGCACATTACCGGACAATCTAACAATAACAGCAACAACAATACCGAACAAAGCAGCCGCTCCCCCTTAGCGGCAACCCGTGCAAACTCGTTGGCTTCAGCAAACTCGCCAACCGAAAGCGGCAGTGCCTGTCTCAAAAGTGAAGTTCTGTTCAACGACGATTTAAATCTCGGATAAAACTGCTGGAAAACTAAAATAGAGTGCACTGTAAAT
Organism: Ignelater luminosus; assembly: GCA_011009095.1. Taxonomy (NCBI): domain Eukaryota; kingdom Metazoa; phylum Arthropoda; class Insecta; order Coleoptera; family Elateridae; genus Ignelater; species Ignelater luminosus. The sequence continues at coordinate 14,031 of VTPC01003369.1, forward strand.
CCCACATTATTTGAAACTTGAGACTACAGATTTTTGTGTATGCAAAGATGAACTTTAAAAGAAGATTTAATTTTTAGATGCGTGTAGATAATATATTATAGATAGTAGTTTATTAAATAAATATTCAAGAGTTGTAAATTTGTATTTTCTAAAACGGCTAAAGCGCGCTTTTGGAAAATATAGATGTATGATGATAGTGAACAGAGCAAAATAATTATTGATACATTGGTCTCAGAAATACGAAACTTAGTTTTCATTTTTATTTATTACTCAGCATTTATCATTTTAGAAATGTGTTTTTTTATTAATTAATATATTTTATATTATTTTTAGTATTATTATTATTATTATTATTATTAATTATTATTATTATTAATATTATTATTGTAAGGCACACCAAAGAAATGTTTAAATTAGTAACGTGCACATTATACTTCTTATCATATCAAGACTTGATTATTAAAAGAATTACAATAAGATATTTTCTTTATTATTATAATATTACTATTAGGGAAGATAAGATTTAAAAAAAGAGCAAAAGGAAATATTTTATTGTTTTATATAATATTTGTAAATGTTAATTAATTTCATTTGTATATTAAAAGAAAAAAAATAATGAAAAACCTCTAAATACACCAAACAAATTTATTCAGTCTGAATCTTAGATGTTAAATTGTTTAAAAATTAATTTAAAAATAATATTTTTCAAAAAAGAATTATCTGTCAACTAGTCACAGTAAAACGTACTTACATAGCAATCCTCTTTAAATAAACTTAAGATAAATATAAAGAATAAAAATCTAATGCATCTTTGCCTTTTTTTCCTCTTCGATTCTATCTTTTACAATAAAATTCCATAATTCTGAAAACTATTTATTCACTTCTATAAAGTATTTTTAATAAGATTGTAGCAACAATTGTAAAGAGGAGCATGAATGCATTAGATTCAAATTATATACCACATATTAATATATTATCTGATTACGCACTCAAAGTGTGGAATCGAAAAACAAATAAAAAAGTAAAGATGAAAAGAAAAAGTACGTAAAAGTATTATTTTGATGGTAATTTATATTATTTAATTTTCTTTTGTAAAATGTGTAATAATATACCAAAGAGATGGCCTACTTATCAAGCTGTCACGGTATGTAAGTATTGTATTGTAAAATGTGATAGGCCCAAATGTTTCAGGCCCCATCTTGCCCTTTTCACTCCTGTCACATTCACTCATAGATGTAGGCAGTTTCTATTAGTAAAAATAAAAAGAATATTATAAAATAATAGATGTTTTTCTTGAATTGTAAACTTCACCTTATCCTTATAGTATTGCCATAACCAACTAGAGATAGAACTACGATAAAAACATTCTAAAACCACAATAAGTAAAAGAACTTAAAGATATAGAAAGCATGAAATATTATAATAAAATATCCTACTAAAAATGTAAAAAGTGACAAAATCTGAATAAGGTAGAAAATTAAAAATCACAAGTTGATTTCTTTTAAAATGAATAACCGAAAGAATCCAACAAATAAAAATGTATATCATTAGAATCACTCATTTAGAGAGTTGGTTCGATTCTACCCAATATCTGCCACTGAGAATGTCTGAAGTTTTTATTGCATTTTAAATTGTTTTTTGCACAGTAAACTGGAAAGGAGATTATAACCTGCAGAACTTTCTTTTGACGACTTAACCTAATCTTATGGTTTTTACCAAAGAGTTCAGGAGGAAAAAGGATAAAACCTATACATAGCTTTTAAATTGCTTTGAATTTCCAGACTCTTTAAACCTTTTGTGTTTTTCAGACTCAAGATATGTAAATGAAAGTTTTTTTTTTTTTTGAGAAACTTTAACTCCTTCCTAGAGTTCAGCTGAAAATTTCAAGTTCAAACTACTATGAACTAAATTTTATTTCTTTTTGGATTGATTCAATTTTTAGAATTGGTTTTTGGACTAATCAGGATTTTTAAATAGACTAAATTTTTTCAGTTAAATGACCTTTTGGTTTCTAGCAAAAATGCTACTGACATGTCAGATTTTTCAATCTGGTTAAGCCAAGTAAAATATCGAATGAATTGCAAAATTGCAGTTGAAGCAGAACTTCTTTTGCTTGGATTTAACTCTGCACCAAAACCTATAGATTTCCAAATCTTTTTACCACTGCATTTTACTCGTTTTTTTTTAGAAACCATTTTGGCAAAAACTAATTCATTGGATTTATCAACTGATAACCACTTTGTTTTTGTTTTTTTGAGATAGGATAATATATTATTAAGTTTTCATTGTAAGTTTCAGAATATAAGTTTGTTGTTAACACAAAAAATCCCATTTTGGGTAAATATCTTTGTTTTAAGGAACTAGAGTATTCCTGTAACATAATTATCTAAAAGCTACTGGTAGAACTGCTCTTACATTTATTTATAGAAAAAAATGCTTTGCCTTCTTTTGGTTTGCTCTAAGGTATCCATCTTTTTGTTAGGAACAGATCATGAAGGTGCAAAAATGAAGAGAGTTGTCATAGCCGGCCAATCACAAAATACCACGAAAGTAAAAATATAACTCCGCTCTGAGCACAACTTTGGCAGTTGGTCCGTTGAGACTTACAGTTAGTAGCACCTCTATCTTCTTTTCTCTCTTTTCGAAAGAGGTCTATATAAAGTCGAACGTTTACTGTCAAACGCTCCTTGTATTGCGTCCAGATATGCCTTAATTGGAAGATATTTTAGATACCAGTTACTAAATAGTTTTCCACGTCACTTGAAACAAAATATTATTAGCTACAAATGCAACTTTTAAAAACGAATGAAAACCAAGAAAACAGCAAAAATTTTTGAAAACCTTTAGAAATTTGGTTCTTCTTAAAAAAATTTTGCCGAATACAATTTTTAGTAGAATTGGTTTCAGTCTTCATAACTTCTTGATCGGACATCTTGGTGACTTAAGATTCAGTTTCAGATAATTTCAGGCAGCTTCAAGAACTGCTCCTCAGAAAGAGAGTACATTTTTCCGTAGTCATACTATTCTTGGCTCAACATGCAATCCATTTTAAATGTTTTCCTTACCAGTTGCATTAATGAATAGTCTGTTGGATAGCATCTTTCACGATATTGTCTAAAGATAGTCCAAACAGTGGATTAAGTGTATCGTCCCAGTATAAATTTCTTGGTATTGTGTATTTTTGATGTCTTAATCAGCAGTGGGCCAAAAAGATTTTTAACAATGGGCTTGCGGATTTTTTGTTTCTTACTCAGTCACTACTTGTAGGCTTTGGTGAGCACAACTTTGCTATCAGTGTCTTCAAAACTCATTCCAATACTAAAAGTTTCCATTGCTTTCAGGTGGAAAAGAAATAAACTAAAATTTTAACATCACTGGGTGTTAATGTTTGTTGTCCTTTTTGCTATTAAGTGTTTAACAGTAAAGTTCAATTATTAGTTTTACAGGATGATTGGTCAAGTCATATTTTTGTCTTTTTCATTTCTTTGACTTTTCTGGCCTCCTTTGTATCATCATTGTAGATTTTGCTTGTGTGCTATATCAGTGTGACTTACCACACCTGATTTGATAATTACTGGATTTTCTCCCTTTTTTGTAAGCATTATGGTTTCTTTTCTTCTTCTTCTCCTGATCTCTCACTCAGCTTCAACATTAGTGATGTCTTCAACGGATGGAAAGTAAATGGTTACTAACAAGCCACTTCTCCTCAGACTTGAATCATTGCATTTTTAACTAGAAATCTTACCAAAACAAATATTTTTGGCTGTTCAAAATCTAACTATTGATCAGTTCTTCTTTTAATCTACTTTGTTTCATGTTTTTCAATGTTTCTATTTCTTCTTTTGGAGTGTCTGTGTGGCTACCAGCTTCTTGGGTTTCCAATTCCAACTTATTAGGTATCTCAGCAATTAGGTCGTGATCTTTAGGCATTTCATCAGTTTTGCCTTTAAGCATCCCGTAACATTGAGCAAGATCTTCATCAGTAAAAACCAGACGTCTTAATGGATGCATTCCTGTTGACTACGTTACTGGCTAATATCGTATTGCAAGAACTGCATTTAACTATAAGCTTTACAATACGTTTTAAAACTTCAAGAAGAATCTGGAATGTTGTCTACCCCATTCTGCTTCCCAAGGATAAACAAGCTTGATGGTAAGCTATTTCGTAAAAACTCAAGAAGGCTTCCCTTACAAAGAATCAGTTGAGTACGATCTTATCACTGTTTTATTTTTAAAGCTTGTTTGCTTTACATAAATTCTAGAAGAAACAAACAAATTGGATTACAAAGAGCATGTGTTCGTGATTCACGAAATTCACGAACTCGTCATGGTTGAAGACTCTTTTACACTGACGCAAGTTGCGCTTTCTTAATTAATAAATTTGGCAAATTTTGTATTTAATTTTTTTTGTTTACTATGTTAACTCATTTTATTTATTTAATTAAAGTTCTTTTATATTTAATTGTTTTTATAAAGAAGTGTGTCTGCAAAAAGTAAGATTGACGTGCACTTAATTATATTATGGCAAAAACGGTTCCTAGTTTAAAAACAAGACTCAGTGAGTTTTTTGCAAGATAAGTAAAGAAAAGTCATTACGTTTTTTTAATGCATTTCGTTTCAGTATTGAAAAAGCTTGAATAATGTTTATAAAAGACGATTACGTGCAGGTAATAACAAATAAACGCATCGTGTACTACTACCAATTGACAAAGTTAATCGGTGCTATTAGCATTCCATTAGCAAGCAAAATGGTTTTCACTGTGTGCATATTTAATCGAGGTCAATTATCTAATAAAGTAGCATTTGAAATTAATATTCAATGTAACACAATTAAAGAAGACGTAATGTTAACAATTTATTTTTAACATAGTCATTAACAGTCAACAACGAAGAGGTATAAATTACAATCTAAAGTATGTTTCTGTTTCCTATCGGGTAGGTACAATTTTATACAGGGAAATAAAATTTTCCACCAGAACGACTGTCTATACAAGAAACCAATTTAATAACTTAATCAACACCATCCCTATAATGCTTTTCTCACTAAACAATCTGTGACCACTTGGTTATTGTTAATGTGCAGCCACTGACTTATCAAATTCTTGTTCAAAAGAAGATTTTTCCAACATGTATCTTGGCAACGAAAGACCTAAAGTCTTACTGTAAACTGGTTCGGTTTCAGCCGTATATAAACCACCCTCATCTTCTACATCAAATTCTGGTTGTGGGTCTTGGGAATCATCTACCTTCTCTTTTGTTTTCCTTTTCTCGGCGTTTCTCTTATTTTTGATTAAAACTTGATCGCTTGCAGCTACTTCAGGAGTATATTTAATCCTGGTCTCGTAAGTGGTAGAAGCGTTTGCTTCATTATCTTCAACTGCCGACGTCGCTTCTTTAACCACTTTACTTTTCTTTTGGCTTTCGCTAGTTATTGCTTCCGTTTCAGGAATAATCCTAGATTCTTCTACAATTGGAGCGGTTTTCTTAGGAGATTTCATATGTTGAACTTCGTGGTAGGCAATATGAGAACTTTGTGGGCGCGATTCAGAAACGTACATGCACTCTTCTTGTTGAATTCCTTTTTGATCAATACACAAATAGCACGTCATTCCCTTCTTCTGTACTTGTTTACAGTTGGACCTATCCTTCTTCGTAAATTCTTCCAAGACTTTCTCTACATCCTTCTTACCGGATAATTCCGCAAAATATTCACCATCGGGTTTTGCTTTAGTTTCTTCCCTTTTACTTTCTTGATTGGCAAATTGTGGGAATAATTTTAGGTGATAATCGTCAAAATTTGCAAATCTTTGTGGTTCATCTTCTTTTTCTTCTTCTGATTTTTCTGATTCCGAGTCAGGACCGCCATATAAAGCTGGATCTAAACCTCTAGGTGGAGTATTTTTTAATTTGTAGGCTGTGTCAGAAAAATGACTAGGTATATCATAAGAAGGACCATCTTCGCTGGATTCCTTATCATCACGGTGTTCATCAACTCTGGTTTCTTCAGCTTTGTCTTCTGTATCTTCAGCACTATCACTTCTTCTAAGTGCTTCTTTTATAACTGGTTGAGGAACAGTACTTCCGGTTTGTTTTTCTTCTATTGGATTACCTTCTCCATCATATTTACTTTCTTTTACGTAAGCATATTTTTTCTCATTTGGAGCTGATTCATATGAGCATTGTTCGAAATTAGCTCCGGTTTTAGCATCAGTACACACAGTACAGGTAACACCATTTTTAGTATTTTTCTTGCAATTTTCACCCTTTTTCAATAGCTCTTCAGATTGAATTTCAGAATAGCTTTTTTCTTCGGCTTCTTTATCATTAAAGTTGCCAGGATAACTGTACGGTTCATTAATCTTAGTTAGATCAGGTGCTTTATAGTATGATTTACTAAAATCGTCTGGTCTGGAATAATATTCATGAGATTTCGCTTTGATTTCTTCGTAGGGATCAGAATATGATTCTGATTCGTCCCTTTTATTCCTGTAAGATGCATCGGGACTTTTATAAGATGTGCTCTTATAATATGATTTTGGATTTGGTTCGTTGGAATACGAACAGTGTTCAGATTTGGCTCCACTTTTTTGATCTTTACAAACATAGCAACTCATAGGTTGTTTATTGAACTTACCATCCCTGTTAGATACTTCTTTATTAATTCTCACGCAATCTTTACCTTTTAAATTTTCAGAAGCGGCTTCAGTTGGTTGATAATCATAATTAACATTAGTTGGAGCTGCTATTTTAGCGTAACTGGGATTAAATGGTACTGGTGCGGTGTTTTGTAAAATATTCAAGACTGAAGGATCTGTAATTCCGTATGTACTAGCGGCAGGTTGGAAGCTATATTTTTGATATGGCGTAACATGTGCTGGAGGATTTGCAAGCTTCTTAAAATATTCAGGATTAACGGGCAAATTATTTAAAGTACCAACGGCATCTTCAAGAATCTTACTTGGATTGTTTGGTTGGAATTGCGCGATATTCAGTGGAGGTGATGGTTTAAAATCATTCAAATTCAGATTGTCTTCGAGTTTATCATTGATAGGTCCATCACTTTCATCTGCTTCAGAATTTTTACTAGGCGAGCTGGAGTATTTCAATTGGGATGGTTTTTGTTTTAAAGTCTCAACTTCACTATCATATTTCGACTTCTTAGCTGGAATTCTATGGGAAATATAACTTGGGCCAGGTTTTGAATTAGCACCTTCTTCTTCTTCTTCACGTTCGTCGGTTTTTTGTTTCTGTTTTTGGGCTTGTTCAAAATAATCCTGTGCACCACCAAAACCATTGGAATCGAATCCTGTGAAACCACTTCTAAAGTCTGCTTCATTAACAAATCCTGTAGCAGCTTCTTGTTTTTGTTCAGTTGCTAAAGGTTTTAAAATGTCTTGATTGCTTGAACCACCAAAAGCTAAAAAAGGTTTTTAATAATTTTATTTAATAATCAATTTGTATTTACTCTTACCTAATTGTGGTGACCCGAAGAATGATGAGAATTCAAGTGGTGCTACAAAACCGTTGTCGGCAGCACCTTGTAATTGGGCAGCAGGACTTTGTAAATCACCCGATGAGCCCGCATTGAAATATTTAGAATAATCAGGATGTTTATGAGTTTCTCCTTCACTTGTATATCCGGAATGATCGTCGTCATCTTCAGCGTTGTATTCAGAATCATAATGTTGACTCCTTGCCAGAGTTATTAAAACTAATATGGAGGCCTACAATTGTCGAATATAAAATTTTTGTTTGTTAAAATGAATTGGGTAGCTCACCTGAGCCAAAATGCTTCTCGTTCTTAGAAGCATTTTATTTGTCACTATATCACACTAAACGCACAGAAAATTGATGCAATATTATTTTGAAACTATTTATATAGCTTTTTCCCACCACTATGCAAAACAATATTTTGTGGCTGGAAAGTGAGGTGTCTCGAATTAAATTCCATTATTTCTTACCAACAGTAATCGATCAAGCGAATATGACTGTCTATACGCTTAATCAACCGTTGAAAGAGTTTCTGAAAAATCTATTAAGGGTCAATGCATTTCTTTCTCTTGGCGTCACTTTGAATTGCATCAAAGCATTAGAGTAACTTAATGGTTGCAATTTAGTAATGTTAATGAGCAATTTTTAATAAAAAAGAGGTTGAGAATTTATAATGTTAGATGCAGTTTTTTCAATTTAAAAATTTTAATTATGTATTTAAAATTGTTGTACAACTTTGATTATTTAACTAAATAAGAAAAGAGCATGTCAAAGTGTTTTCTCTTATAACAATAGCTTTCACTATTTGGTTTTTGTTTATATCGTGCTGATCTAGATTTTTGTTTTTTCGATTCTTAAATTTACATTTTGTTTATTTTTGTAAATACTCGATGAATAATTAATTAGAGCAAATATCTTTAGAAATGGTGCTCTTTCTTTGCATCTTCCTCTACTTGCTGGTTTCCATTTAAAATTCTTAAAACTAAAAAACTACTTGAAGCAAGGTTGTTATTTAGAATGAATGAAAACAATTTTAATTGCAAAAAACAACTTCGTGAAGATATTCTTTGCAAGTTTATAAAACCCAATGCTTTTTATTATTTGTAATTAATTATATTATTGAGTAATACCTGAGTAAATTTTGACAGTGAAGGTTATGTTGTGAAGAAATATGAGAAGCCTGAATAAAAATCATGCAGTTGCTTTTTATTGATCTGTACGAGATTGTAATATATCAGAAGGTTCCACCCTGTATATCGTTAGTACGTTAAATATTTGATAGAAGTGAAAACAAATTTTAGGTTATGTTTTTTTTTCAGAATTATTTCATTAAAATAATAATAAAGAATTTTGTTATTTATTTTTATTACAAGATATCTATTGCGACAACTCGTCATTCATTATTAATAAATAATTATTATTATTAAATTTCACATGTGACGTCAACGTCCAGCAAAAACAAAATCTTCAGTTCTGCCATTCTCCAAAATTAAAATTTTTTTCAAAGTTCTGCTAATTTGACAAAAATATGGCTTGTTCTGATATTTTATAATCTGAAACGAATTATAATTATTACGAAACACTTTTTCTTCCTGTATTTTACCAGAGCCGGTTTGTAGGTAGCTGGCACCTAAAGCGAAAATAATTTTGCGGCCCTGCCTTCCGAAAATTTTGGCATTTATTAATAGTCGCTGCCTCCTCGATAATCCTGTCAAATACATTCGTTTGACTGACCTGAATTGTTTTAATTTGGATTTCGTGTATCTCTTGGTGTGAATATGAAGCTTCTTACTGTATTGTAAGTAAATAAACTCGAAGAACTCAGAAATGTGAAATGGGCTACATCCTCCTTGAACTTAGGTTTTGCCCTCCATCAACCTTCTGAGAGAGCTAGATACATAGACGGGTTGGGCTATGCCTTCCAAAAGGCCTCAAGTTCGGGCTTCACCATCCATCAACCCCCTGAAAAGCCTAAATACAAGAAACTAGATTTGGTTTCTAAGAAGAAAAAGCTACACCCTCCACCGGGGCATCTACGGTGGTCCATGCTAGGACTTTCCCCTCTATCAACCTTTTGAGAAGGTTAGATGCAATGACTGGTCGAGCTTCGCTCCTTATTAGCCTTCTCAACAGGTCAATTACAAAAACTGGCCAGGGAGCAACCTTTCAACGGGGCACTTAAAGTTGGGTTTCAACCTTTATTAATTTTTTTAGAGAGACGAGTTGGGCTACCCCTACCAACGGCTCACCTACGATATCTCAAGCTTAAGCCATCAACTTTTTGAAAAAGCTAGATAATAAGCACCTTAGACTCCTTTTTGCCTAATTGCCTTAACTGGTGTTTTTAGTGTGCCAACTATATCACGATTATTTTTTTCCAAAAAAGAGCCCTTCTCTTTGTTTATGAAGTGGATAATTTAAAACCATAATTCTCTTAATGAGCATCAGTCATCGCACTTCTTAGGAGTCATTTCTAGAATCACATGCTGTTTGATCAGTAACTAACAATTTTGAAGGACATGTAGGGTTGGAATTCTAAGCTTCTAATGTCTCTAAGAAATAAGATTCAAAATCTATTTATGACTGGCTGCTTATTTGTATGTTTGTCTAACAATAAGGACAACATTTCATGACTTAGACGTCAGCGCTGCTAGTGAACAACAAAGTTTTCCCCAATATAAATTTATTTTGTTTAAGTATAGTTGACAGTTGTTTGTTAGCCATTTTGTATTAGGCGGACAAACAGTTTCTAATTAAGCCAGCACCTATGTTGCTTTCAGTGCATCTTAAAAAATTTTGGGAATTGAAGAATTTTACCACCTTTGCCACCTACTAGTTAATGTACTGACAAGAAACTCTCAGCGTCGGGCTCCACTCTTCGTCAGCCTTCTAAGGAAGTTTGCAAAAACACTAGATACAAAGCCAATTCTAGGCCCTTCATACGCTGATCTTCTTTTAACTGTCGAGGAGTAGAAATGTTTAGAAACGGATCGGGCTTTGCCCTTCACCAATCTCCTAAAAGAGCTACGCTATAGATACAAAAACGGCCAAAGCTCCGTTACACCACTTCTATACGCTCTCTTCTTTTTTTAGCCTTCTTGAAAAACAAAAGTAATCTACATCTGCTTCATTTTTCTCGTTTGCTGGTTATGGCAAAAGTCAGTCTGGAAGACGTATAGAGTTTTAGTTCACATAGACGTTTTCATCATTTCGCAGTTTAAGTAATGAGTACAGAAAAGAAATCTTTGCAAAACAAGGATGTTTCTTCTACAGTCCACCAGCATTTGGCATGTTTTGTGGAATGCTAATCAAGCTGGCTGTTGCTGGAGGTAGAGCTTGGTTAAGCAATCTGCTTTAGCTTTAACTTAATTAATTAGTTAAAATGTTTTTGTTGCCTAAGAAAAAAGCAAATTTAGATTTTTGAAATTAGTCTTGAGCATTGAACGAAACTTGTTTGATAATTTGATTCCGTTGAACCATTAATTGGTAGTATACAGGGATATTAAGACCATTAAGACATTTCTCAATTTTGATCGATTTTTATTTATACTTTCTGTCAAAATTTGTATATTTTAATTTATCATAAAATACAAGACTAATGATTTTTGCTATTATGCAAAATAACAAGAGGTTAAGCTAAGTTTATGGATTAAACAACTTGGGTAACAACGGAGAATTTAGATAACTTTCTATAACCTAAAATCTCCAGATATTATGCAACTCAATAAGAGAAAAAAGCATCAAGAGTGCAGAATATTCTGAATCAGAAAATTAACATTTTGTTGTTGTTTGTTGACTTCTTTATTTTTTTTTCTATTTATGAGTATTATCTAAAAATAGCCATTTTCTGGATTTATCTTTTCTAATAGAAAACTCAGTGGCGCCCATGTAATTATATTTTTTGTCTTTAGTCTGATTTTTCTTAGTTTTGATAAAACGCAGACTTGGAATCTTACTGTATTCCGATTTAAAGTTGCACTATAACCATATCGACCCAAAAGCTAAAATAGTTTATCATAGATGATAGACTTTTTCTGAATGAAATTACTTTTGCATTTTTCTCAACCACCGTATTAAAATCAAAGAGTTTGTACGACAAAAAATAATTTCGAAAACGAAGGGAACACTCAATAGATTTCTAATAGTAAGAAAGAGGTTATGAACGAAAAACTAAAACGGGATGTTTTTGTTTTTGTGGTTTCTTTAAAAACAAATGAAATCACTTCAAATTAGTTTTTATAGATCATCCCTGAGTATTAAAGTATTCAGCTTTGTTCCAGTCCAACTGTTCTTACAGTTTACGAAATCCCAATAGTGAGGTTTACACCATATAAACAACCTTTATTGCGTCAATGATTTCAACTATTTCAATTAACGTTTCTAGCATCTATCGATAGTTAATAGACACTGAAAATGCTGAAGTCATAAAACAATAAGATATAAATAAATGCTAACAATGATCAACAGAATTACATAATGATTATCCGTAGTACAAAAAAACCAACAATCGTAACAAAAAAAAAAGGTACCAAAACCTTAATTGTTTTTTTACACTCTACTTAATTGCAAGGAGATTCAATCAGAAAATAAACAAAATTACCGAATCGAACCAGATAAATAATAATTATTGCGTGAAATTTGCATCATAAACAAAACGTTTCGACTTCCCAATTATTTCCCCCTTGATTATACAACATCATTTCATCGGTTCATTTAGACTGTGAAGGAAATATTTAAAAAGAATCGATTCGTTACCCATGAGCCCCAATAAACTATTTTACTATTAGATAATAATTTTAATCGGATATAAATACCAGAAGAAAGCATTTTTAGAAGTTATTCATTTTTTTGAATCGCAATTGAGCATTTCTTATCAAAATTATTAATTAACGAAAACCTTGAAAAATTACGATTTCGATTAGGAAAAGAAAAACCAAGTTAGGTAACTAAAGCAATAAATTACTTAGGAGAATAATGCAATAAACTATTCGTATTTGACAAAATTACATTATTACCCAGCTTACTAATTTTATTGTTTTATCAACTGTTTTATCCATTATGCATTGTTTTAGAAATTTTTCATTAGTGACTAAGCTATTTGGTACTAGCACATATATTTTAAATTTTCTTAGAAACTTTAAAAACATTAATTGTTTTTAAAATAATTCAGATGAAAATAAATCAAAGTAGGTTTAACAATAAAAAAAGCAACCTCGAACCAAAAACTGCAAAAGAGAAAACAACGATATTGGAGCTTTCACCAAAAATTGAAATATGAGATAGAGTGAAGATTATTCAATAATAATTACAATATACAAAATGAGAACATACATTAAAAAATGTAAACATTTTTTGTGATCATCTAGTTAGCTCATAATGAATAAAAGAAGAGCTAGCTATAACACGTTTTTGTTTAACTTCTGGGTTAGACAACAAAGTAATCGTGAATTACTTAAAATAGATGTCGTTAGCTGACAAAACTTGGTTGTAATTTAAAACAGCTGGTGAAGGTTCCTGCACTTTGTATCGAATTTATTAATATAGAGGGTGATCAAATAAATAAATTTACAAATTTAAATTTTCTTCTTTTTTTACGCTTCTTCGTTTACGTCATTTTCTTATTACTTTTTAGTACAGAATTTTTCTTCTGTTGTGGTAATTGCACTAAGGCACATGTTCTGATAGTTTTTCACCAAATAAATGAACTATATAACTCTAAGAATAAACACGTTTAGCGTTTACACTTTGGTGATGTAGAAAGCTTAACAAAACAAAAGTATCTTTAAAGAATTTTCAAATAAAACAAAAAGTTTCAGAAATCTACCAACTGGGAAGCTTACAGAAATTATCCGCTGCGCTGTTGCCTTTTCTTACTAATGCTGTGGGAGCTCATTAAAATACAACAAAAAAAACAGTCTCTGCATAAGACTAATTGAGTCACTGTTGTTTTTATACAACCAGATTCTGAGTGACATTGCCACTCCTTTATTTAATATAACATCAATGAAGATTTCCTTTGGAGCTCATTGGCTTTACAACACATTGTAGCTGTGAGTCAAAATAAATCATAATCTACTATGTAAAAAGGAACTGTTACCGAAAGAGAAAAGTGAAAAGGAAGAAGTACGTAGAACCTTGACTACCAATTGTCGTCATTTTTGCTTGAAATGCTCCGCTAGAAGCATCTAGCTTTAGCAACACTACTTCAGATATCGTTGAGTTAACTCAGAGTCTCTCCCAACCCGAACTTTTTCTACTTAAGATTCATCTGTTTGTTTTATTTCAAATAAAATAGAAAGACAAAGAAGAAAATAACAAGAATAATAATAAAATAAAATAAAAGTATCAACAGAAACAGAAAGGGCGAAAATAGAGAAATCCTAAAATGAAGAATGCTAGCTAACGTGAAACAGTCAGCATAACAGTCTTCCCTTAAGATGAAAAATTCAGATGCTACAATTTGTAAATAATCAGGAATCTGTTCATCATCGCCTATCTTCTAGGAAAGTCGTGGTTTACAAAACAGGAGGGGTTTCATATTGAAGACTTGAAGAAATTTTGAATCGTGGTTGATGTTTTAACCAAATAATGTAGCCCATCCCAGGTTTAGCTTGACTACGTCCGTAACAGACAGTTCTTCATTCATGGTCGTGGCAGTTGCAATAGAAAGCTTGATGTTCTCATTAGCTTAATTGAGTAACCCAAATTGAGGAACGATGTACCTGTCTAAGGAGAAACTGTAAGTATAACCAATCCCTCTTTTGAAGTTTCTGATTTGCACTGCTGATATGGCAGCAAAGATTCTTGGTAACCTTTGATTTAGGCCAGAGACAAGATTTTATTATTTGTTTGAGATACAGGGTGTCAAAGTTTTATTTAAAATTTTTCAATATTTAAATAACGAAATGAGATATTGGAATGAGATCTTCTACACGTTTGTTACTATAGAGTGTCTACGATCTTACATAGTTTTACGATTGATGGGTTAGCCCCTTATAGTGAGAAAAAAATATAACGCCACGGGAGAATTTAGAAAATTTTCTATTCTCAAAATTTTCCAATTTTCGGCGGCCATCTTCCCGAAGAGTTGTCAAAAAACGAAGACACGACGTTGCCTTTAGTTTTTGATGTAGAATCCAAATCTGAAGTCACAATTTCAAAATTTGACAAAATATGCGGACAGACAGACAGACTTCGCAGATTCAGTAACGACTCCTTCAGAGTTTGTCGAAAAACAAAGATAAAATATCAATTTTAAAAATGACCTTTTTTAATATAAATCGTAAGCCTCGGCGCCGTGGCTTAGTTGGTTAAAGCGCCTGTCTAGTAAACGGGAGATCGAGGGTTCGAATCCCTCCGGTGCCTCAGCAAAACACTTTTTATTTCACTTTCAAAACCATAATTAAGAATGGTGTATGATGCAGAATGTTTCCAAGAAAAGCATAAAGAAAGATACTGAAGATAGTACTTTGGTGAAGATGGAAATACCGTATGATCAAATAGAGAAAAAATCGAGTAGACCATGCAATTATATCCCTATTACGTTGTATAAATCGTAAACAAATCAATTTTTAAAAAAACCAAGACAATCTTAATTTGGATATTTTATTTCGTTTCACTCGGTCACTTGACAGTTATACTGAAAAATATAAACATAGAATAAATTAATGAAATTTTAACAACCTTGATGGAAACGGGACAAAAGGTAGCAAAAAGCTCAAGATACAACAAAATTCACTGGAGTGAGATGACCTAGAAACTGCTTGAAGAATGAAGAAAGCTCTTAAGTCAAGAAAGGCGAAACACTATCCAGTATGGAGAAACGAACAAAACTCTCAAAAAATTATTAAAACAGCTGGAAGACAAAATAGACAAAGTAATACAAGAAAATAAAAACACGAAGGCCTGACATAACAGAAGAGGAAATACTAATAACACTGGAAAAAATAAAGAATAATAAAGCTCCTGGGATGGACGGAGTAATAACGGAACTAATAAAAGGAGGCAGGCCAGTTATGCAAATATTAAAATTATTAATGAACAAATGTCTAGAAGAAGGAAAAATACCAAATATGTGGATCACCTTCTAACTATCCGAACCTTTGATAGTATCGAAACTTGGGCAGTCGAAAGAGCATTAAAAAACGGCAATTGACAACAAGGCGCAAATGGTTGTAGAAACCCATGGCAGAACAAAACCTACACCCATAAAAAGAAAGTCAGACAGGGAGACTCAATGAATCATAAACTGTTTAATGCCATGTTAGAAGAAATGTTCAAGGAACTGAAATAGGAAAGTAAAGGCATCAGTATACAAGGACAAAGATTCAATAACTTAAAATATGTCGATGACGTAGTCATAATATGCGACACCTTTGAAGACATTCAAGAGATGCTTAATGAACTTAAACACAAATCAAACTGCTGTAACAGAAGGAAGAAGCAGGTCGCTTTTGGAAGAGAGAGAAAAATAGTAACAAATAAAAGCTATTTGAACAGTGCATTTTACCTGTTCTCACATACGCATACCAGACATGGACACTAACCAAAAATTGAATGTAAAAATTATGTAAAACTCAAAGAGCAATGGAACGCCAAATGCTATACACAAAAATTAAAGACAATGACCATAGAAGACAGAAAACTAAATTAAAGGATATAAAAGAAATCGGTAGCAAAATAAAAATGGATGATAGATGGAATAAAAAAAATACAAGAATGCAGGCCTTGGACAGGAAAACACAGAACCGAGATCAATGGAGAGAGAAGGGGAGGCCTATGGATGGAAGAAGGTTAATAATGATTGAATGAGTGTGTTACCACAGCAAGACAACACCGACAGTTACTGGCATCATTTTTTTTGTAGTCACTGCTTTATTATCAATGAACCATAACCTGTTGAGTTAGCTGGGTTACATCTGGTCTTTGTTTCAAAGATCCAATGTAGTATGAGCCCTTTTGAAAGAAAAGACGATTAAGACAGTTTATTGTACTTTTGTTTAAGTGATTGCGAGTTAAAATTATGTTCGAATAGTTTTCTGATATTCTAGTAAGAAAATACATAGTGTCATTACTACTACTTGTCGGTTAGTAGTACCGTCAGGATCTGGCATTCTTTCTACGTCACGGTATCGAATTTCAGCGTATGAGGCAACCGTGTCGTGGACTAAAGTGACTGGAAAGAATATACCGCGTGTCAAAGGATCGTTTTGTAGCCTAACTTCTTATTAGTCCTAATAACAAACGAAGGAGAAAATTGTCGCGATTTTCTTTTGTTAACTATTGTTTAGAGTTTTATTTTTTGAACAAGACAAACTTGTGAAACGAACCAAAATTAAAATATTTGCAATAGCTATAAATAAATTATAATTTAAAAGCACGTGCACCTTTGTACACTATTAATAATTAACAAGTTTATTTTCTCTTGATTTATGCATTGCGCAGAAACGTGCTGTTTTCAAATTAAAGACGATAAAACACGTTGCAAATAATTAATATTAAATCAAATATCAACAGTGATACGCGTAATAAGTGAACACGTTCCTTTTAAAAATCTCCAAAAAACAATTCAACAAAAATTTGTTATTAATTTGTTTAAATGGTTTTCATGTTTTTTGCACATTTTCTCAATTTTAAATGCTTTTATAATATAAAGAATAATAATTTTTTATATTTATTACGTCCTAAAAATTACATAAAAGAAATCAATTTAATTTCCTACGACTAAACTACATAATTTCCTTATGCGAAATATTCCTTTCTGATTTAAGAGATAACTAATTGTCTAGCATGTTTTAGTTAGTGTTATTACAAGGTCTATTTTGGCTATGAGCACAAAAGAAAACTACATTCCTTGTTAAAACGTATTGAATTCTGTTTAATTAATTTACATGCAAATTATAAGTAGGTAACCAGGAATAAGAAAAATATTACTTTACAATAAGTTAAGATTTGTTAGAATTATTTCCTTTATATCACATTCAAATGTTCTAACAGCGAGCCTTTTTTGGTATTAATATCGTCTTAACCTATCTAGTACATATATATATGTAATCCAGGAGTTTTGATCAACTTGGCACATTATTATCACTTCGAACAGCTTCAGCATCTGAGAATCCCATCATCAGATATTCCAACTCTAGCACACCTTCAGCAATTAACCTCCACCAAGGCTGACGAGAAGCAAAAATCTTTTAAACGACACCACTTTCAAACAAAACTCAACAATAAACAATCATGACCACAAACTCTATCTTTCTGAAACAGGCCTCTCTCCAAACTCCAAACTCCGAACATTTCCTTTCCAGAATTGAACTCGACTAATTACAAAATTATTAAAACTATAATTCAGTACACAAATAATTGGAATAGAGAAATTTGAAAGATTACCCCAAGAAAACATAAATGCGAAGATACGCACCAGCAGCAACATTTGATTAGAATATTTAGTTACATACCCAGAGCTTGGGTTATTGTTTGCAATTTCATTTTTAATTGAAACATTGAACCTTCATAATATTTCTGTAGACTCCCTGAGTCTTGTGAACTGAAAAGTCTTATAAATCTCCAAATCTCTGCAGATTCTGAGTTTTTACTAATTTGTAGGATTTTGGTAATTTTGACCTCAAAGATTTTTGGGCTGCGACCCTCCTGGCGCTTGGAGAAGTTTTATTAGTCGCATATAAGATCATGTTTCCAATTATAAGATAAGCTGCCCAGACTATAAAAACAGTGGTTTTTACTTATTTTTAGGATAAGGTTAGGTTAGATTAGATATTATGTAAAAGGTTAGGTTACAAATTAGGTTAGAGGTTGGGTTCGATGTTAAAAGTTAGAAGTTAGGATTAGCATGTGTGTGTGGACATTAGACTAAGATTACACTAAATAGAGAGGGCTAGGTTAAAGGTCTTAACCTAATTTACTGATACTAGATGCTCTATATATGTAATTAATTGTAGAATGTTCAGTTAAAATCCTGAAATTGTATCGAAGATATGCTTCAAAAAATTTGTTACAGTTTTCCTACTGCTTAACAAGTACATCAAAGTGTGCGATTTACATATGGATGTTTTCTTAGACTTTTAAAAGGCAAGCGCAGAAAATCTTTTCTAATATCAAAACCAAAACCAAGGCTTACACCAGTTTAAATCTTGATCCTGATCACTATAAGTAGTCCGCCACGTGTAAATAGAAGGCAAAACCAAAACCTTGAAAAGCTTAATGGAAGGTGAAGGTTAGTGCAGGTAGTCCTGACTCATGTTCATGTTTAGTCTTCTCAAGATGTGACCCGCAGAAGGGTACAGAGACATTCGTGTTTGTAATTAATTGTCTTGAGAAGGTTAATGACGAATGAAGTACGAACTGGTGTCACTTCAAATGACTCCATTTCTAGCGTTTTCAAGAAGGTTAATGGAGGACAAGGCCTGATATGGATTGACCTGTGTTCCCATCTAACTTTTTCAAAGTGGTTAAGGGTTGGGCTTCGTCTTTCGCCTTTCGAAAGCAAGTCGACTCAAACTTGCTTTTATATTTAATTGACTTAAGAAGGTTAATAGAGAGCGAAACTTGAGCTTGTTTGTATTAGCTTCCAGGAGAGGTTAATTGAATGCAAAGCCAAACGTTGTAAGTCGCATTGTAGATCACATCTATTGCAAAGCTAATTATTGTACTCATAAAAATTGACATTTATAGGTTAAGAATGCGTTACGTCTGTTGTATTATCGGTAATTCAAAAACAAAGCAATATTAGATATTACAGAAAACTATTTTTACAACGCATTCGATTATTATTATGTTTTTTTGTGATCTGTCATGTCAAGTTCTGCGTATTTTTAAAATAAACGTTCTATTGCCTCAATACACAACAGCATCAAAACAAAACCCGATCTTCAACCATAGTAGAAAGACTGTTATACGATGCACATGGATCTATGTTTGGGTTTAGCTGTTTTAAGAAGCGTAAGAAACGGCGTAGCCATCTTAAGTGGTCTGTTGAAGATTGGATTCACTTTTGATCACTCGACCAAACCGCGTTTGTATTTAGCTTTTAGAAGAAGGTTAATCAACTACGAAGCCTAGTCTTGTACATTACAGAAGGACTGTTGTACGACGCAGACGTGCCCATGTTCGCTTTAAGGTTTTTTTAAAAAACAAGAAAAGACGTAACTATCCCAGGTGGTGTGTTGGAGATTGGATTCATTTTTGACCACTCATCTAGCCCAACCCGTTTTCATATGTAGCTGACTTAAGAAGGTGAATGAAGTATGAAGCTCGACCGTTGTAGGTTACAATCAGACATGTGTTAGTATTTAACTGAGTTAATAAGGGGTAAGCATGTTAAGCGTGTTTGTGTTTAGCCTTTTTAAGATGGATAATGGAGGGAGAGCTCTACCTTGCGCGAATTTTATTTTTGATCATTTGCACAGTTCGATCAGTGCTCGTGTTAAGCTTTTTCAAGAAGGATAATGGAAATGCAAAGCTCATCTTGAGTCACTGATAGTAACCGTTGGAAGACGCAGCCCAACCTTTGTTCGTATCTAACTTTCTGAAGAAGGTATATCTGTTTAGGCACCTTACTGAAACTAAGTTAATGGAGGACAAAGCCCGATCTGTTGACTTCAATTCAAGAGGATTAAAAGCAGATTAGTTTTTTAGCACTACATAACCAGACCAAAAATCTGTGTAGGATATTGTTGATTTATGCATAGTAAGAAATGTCTCTTCCTATTCAATGTAAGTCAAAAGTTGACATCCACCATGATGAGCTAATAAGGCGGCATTTAGCTATGTAGTTAGCTATAGTTATCTTCAGATAACGTTGATTTCTTCATATCTGGATATTGGAATTATTATTATTATTATTATTAGTTGCACAGTTTCTGCATCATCAATTACAGTTTTTTGGCCTTTTGCGATTTTTAGTCCTTTTTGAAAGTGCTCGTTATAGCTTTCCATTCTTATGGATATTTTTGCAAGAGTTTTCAAAAACGTAAGTATCTCGGTTGAACTGTTTTTCTAGATTTAGAATTTTAGTTTAGTCTTTGATGCAATGGTTATAAAATTTTGCTGATAGGTTAGCCTTTCAATACGAATGAAGATCACAAAAGAATTGTACAAATTGTTGCAAGGGGTGAACAAATTCATGCCTTGGCATAGAGACATACACACAAAGAAGAAGGGTAATTGATGCCAAAAAAAAACAGTAAATGACGGTTTTTTCTAGTTTCAAATTTTGAAAGGTGCTCAACGATTTTAAAGTAAGCCCTACTCAAACTAAAGCCACAAACCTTTTAGTAAAGTTAGGTATTTTATCTTTTGTCACCCTAATCCCCAACTAAAAAATGTCAGGAATTAAGTTGGGGCATTAGGGAAAAGTCACGTATTTATTAAATCTATTTCACTATTCATAATTTTTGAAACATCAAGGGAAAATATGCAGGTAGCTGACATCCTTGAAATTATGTTAATAAATTTAAAAATTATACTCTAATTCATTCACAAGAAACGCCTACTATTATTTATTTAAAATATAAAATTAAAACAATGCTAAAAAAATCATTCACGATGACTCACCGTGTGTATTTTGAATTATAGTTTTAGACCCACATCAAACCCCATTTCCAAGCGACAATAAAGAGTTATCTTTATTCGCTACATGATAAGATATAAGATAAACAAAATATAAATTCAATTGCTAAGTTTCGCCATTTAACCCTATCTATCATCATCAAACTTCTCTGCGCTAATAAAACCATAAAAAAATTAAATTTTATAGTTGGATCTACAACTATACGACCAGCCTCTCACCGGATTCCGGACCTCCGGTCAGTTCGACCTGCTATTTAGAAGAGCCCAGAGGCGTACGTGGATGCCAACAACCTTTCAAACTTCAAGAACAAGATTTGTTTTGATGACGTAGCACCTGCAGGTTCCCCACCTTACATTCGCAGACAGCAGGAGGATTAACCAACCAGTTCAGTTGAGGACTTGATCTTTGAGTTGTAGTAGTTGCGGTTATCGAATCAACAACATGAAGATTGCAGTGGTTTTGGTAAGTTTAAATTTGGGAATTTTTTTGGATTTTATTTATGAGTGGCAAGAATTTTTTTGAATAACCATTTTAAAGTTCTTATTTGTTTAGAAGATTTTTTTTAATATTAAAAGCATGAGTTCTTAATTAATAATTATTATCATTTACATGAATTAATATGGGCATGATCTACTTTAATGAATGCGAGTTTTCACTTTTGAAACTGCTGAGTGTTTCTTTATATGCATGTCTCGTGTTACCTTTTGCGCACTAGAAAATTATATTTTGTAATTATGATACGGGTACAGAGTACTTCAACATAATATTCTTATCTCGCAAGTACCTACAATATTATAAGTATATGCAATTTATCTTTTTATTCTATACTATACATCTGACTGCATTTTGTAACTGTTAAGACACAACGCTGAACTGTAAGATAATTAGTTACCTGTATACAGTGAATGTGTAAGCTGCTGTTATTATTTTAATAATTTAAAACTGCATTAAATTAGATACAAGTCAACGATATGCCTAATTTGAATGTATAAACAGAAAATTAAATGAATTAGTGCAGTTAGTTCCGAATTAATTAATACCTACGGAAAGAATTTGAATTACAAGACTGTCTATAATAGCATCCCTTTTTAATTTCTTAATTATGCAACAATCAATTTTACATTTTTATAATTTTACCAATTCAAATTAGAATTATTCACATAACCTGTCACACTGAACACTTTTCCATAAACCGAGAATAAAATTTTTGTTCTAATTCAAAGTTGAATTTTTTAAATTCACTTCTAGAGCTTTTTTTACATTAACTTACCTGTCGTCCTTGAGAAAAAGGAACAACCACACGCATATAATCTCTTGAAATTATCCATTAAGTAGAGCTGCTTCATGGAATGGTTTTAAACAAAATAAAATGATCTAACAAGAGTGAAATGTTGCACTATTTGTGCACAATTTAGAAATAACTGAATGAGATTTTGTTGGCCGTGACATCGTTAAAAAGGCATTTTTACGCTTTTTAAAATTGATTTTCTTTATTGATATTATTTTGGACCAGTTTTTGAAATGTGTATTAAATTCATGATTGCACACTCGTTTCAAAAACAAAACATTAAAGCAAGCGTGAAATCGTTACAAAATTATCATTCTTGGGATTATGCGAGTTAATTAAATTTATTTAAAATAATTATGGAAATGATTTCATAAAGATTGCATTATATTTTAAAGTCAATTAGTTAAACAGTTTTTTTTGCAATACTGTTAATTATTATTATTTGGATTCATCTGTTATCTGATATGGGGATAATCATCAATCATCACAGAAGATAGAAAGAATTGAAATCTAAACAATTTTTCTCTTTTTTGAATACTCAGAATCTTTTGATAGTTTGTTGACATGCAATTTGACTATTATACCTCCTGAAGCAACCTAACCTTCTTGTCTATTACCTTATTTTGCAATACATGCTATGGGTGTGGAATGTTTTAGATTGCTTCATAATTTCGAAAGTTCATTTTAAAAATTATCAAAATTTTAAAGTCTAACTTATACCAAAATTATAAATTACTTTTTTGTTTTCTTGACATATTTAAGTAACATCTGTCTTTTTGTCTCCGTCATGATGTTCCTGTAAAAATCCCATCTTGGTAAAATCCTTCATCTGATCTTTTCGTCCAGTTTATGAACTTAAACACTTTTTGAGTTTCATCAATGTTTTTTTTTAATGTCCAAAGATTGTAGGAACTGCAGACATCTATATAATTATAATTATAATAATTATAATCAAACAGCAATTCCAAGTCTCGACGCATCTTATCAACTCCAACAGCTTGAGAAATATCACAAGAATATCAAATTTATAGTTATAGTTTCGGTCACTTCTTAGGTTTTCCAAATAAAAAACAATATAAAACTTTACTATCAATCCTTGCACCGCTTTTGATCTTTTGGCTTCAGGACCCAGAAGGCCTGGAAGAATCAACAATCAAGAATTATCAGCGTTTATATTACTCTTGGTCTTTGCATCAATGAATATGAAATGTTACAATTTCAATCAGTCAGCCTTGGTGAGCATACAGGAAACCCCAAAAAACCTAGAACAAAGTTTAAATAAAAGTTTCTCAAAAACCTATCGCTTATCGGGATTGTCATTGATACATACCTGAAAAGAGTTTCCTCGGTCTACAAGCCTAACCACAATTTTCAAGTACCTTCAAAACTTGATTTTGCTCTTGTCAAAATTTCCAAATCTTGACAATGATATTTCTTGGAACTGAAGACCGAGAGCATATTGATTGTCGTTTTATTATCATTTGCTGGCCTCTGTTTTGAACTGAAACCAAGATTAACATATAAGTCTTGATGATCTTGATATATTCTTTGTCTAATTACAATTTTTCAAGTTTCATTTTGGTCCTACCTTCAAAACCAAATCTTAGACTGATATAGTTTGTGGGTTTGTTATAATATCAAGAATTTTGGTCTTGACACTGATATTGTTTGGAACTCAAGACCAAGACTAAGAATGGCACATTGAGAGTTTTTATTGTGATTTTAATATCATTTTCTAGCCTCTCTTGTAAATTTAGAACAGAACCAAGATTGACATAAGGCTTGGTCTCGACATATTCTTTGTCTAATTACAGTTTTTCAAGTTTTGGTTGTGCTTTTACCTTAAAAATCAAATCCTAGACTGATATAACTTTTGACTTTGATATCAAGACGACCACCGAGAAAGACACACGATTTCGTGGTTCTAATATCAAGAATCTTGTTTTCTTGGCCGAAATGTCCAGATCTTGGTAGTGGTATAATTTGGGACTCAAGAGCAAGATTAAAATATTTCGTTTTGATTTTAAAAATTTTAATTACGATTCTAGACTCCTTAATTTAGAAAATTGAAATCACTCGCATCACGTCTGAGAAATATCACTGTTGAATTGTGGTTTTGGATTTAAAGATCAAAGTCAAAACGAAATTATAGACCAACTTAAGTCTTGGTTTTCGTATTCAAGGTTACTATCAAGATTGATCTGGTTTTGTTCTTGTTAGAATTTTTTTATCTTAGGACTGACATCGTTTCGAACTAGATCAATACCAAAAGTGGTATAAGCCATGTTTCTGATATAATGCGGTTTGATTTTTTGATCTGTCTTGGTGTTAATGTCGAGATTTCAGTCCTTACCTAATCATAATTTGCTTCTACGTTTAAAACTAAAACGTAGACTAATCTTGGTTTAGTATTAAAGGTCATAATTTTTAGATATTAATTTTAGTTGTGGCTTTGGACGTAAAATCAAAACCAAGAGTGACATTATTCTTGGGTTTAATATCAAGAATTTTGATTGTAGTTAGTCTTGTCATTACTTTTAGGTCTGTTTTGCACTCAATGCAAAAAGCAAGATTGACCTAAATCTTGGTCTTGGTAACAGTGTTTCAGTCTTGCTCTGACAATAATTTTCAAGAAATAACTCCTAGATTGATAAAGTCCTGGTTTAGGTATCAAGAGTTATCTTTTCATGATTTCCACTTTTTGGTATCGATCTTGGTTTTAAACTTAATGTCAAGACCAAGAGTGATATCATTATTGGGATTGATATCAAGAACTTCGATTGTGGTCTTATTATTTTCAGTCTCTGTTTTGCACTCACTACAAAAGCCAAGTCTTGGTTTTGATGTCCACAGTTTCAGTCTTGGTCTAATAATAATTTTCAAGAAATAAATCTTGAATTGATAAAGAGTTGCGATCTAGTTTTTATCATGATTTACAGGTTTTAGTGGCAGTTTTGGTTTGAGAGTTTCCATTTTGATTTTGTCATTATTTCCAGGTCTCAGTTTTGAAATCAATACAAACTTCAAGATTGACGTAAGTCTTGATCTTGGTACTAGAAGTTACAGTCTTTATCTAATCACAATTTCCAAGTCTTGGTCTTAATTCAAAGCTAATTTCTTAGACTGATGTAAATCTTGGTATTGGTACTATTAAGAATTTTGATCTTCTTTTAAGGTTTCCAGGTTTCAGTATCAGTTTTGGCTTTGATTTTAAGATCAGATTTAATCTTTGCACTACTGAACATAATGTGTTCAAGTTTTAATCAGTCAATCTTGTTGAGAATGCGAGAGACCTCAAAAACCGAGAACAAAGTAATTATAAATGAAAAGGTTTTTAGAGAAAAAAGAAATACAACATAATCATTAACTAGAAGTAAGGAATGAAAAATTGAAAAAGAAAGAACACAGAAGTTGAGTTGCTATAAGGAAATGTTTTAATTTTAGTTTGAGATTCATTCTATTAATTTGTTGTATTTGTATGGTATTTATCTGAATTGAACTGATCGATAAAGTTTTGTTAAGATTTTAAATTTTAAATTTTTTTAGGTTAAGTATAAGTAGAGTTCTAAATGCTGATCATTGTTAATTCAGTTATTGCATTGAAGGACTCTAGGCCTAGCTACTTCAACTTTAATAATTAAGTTTCTTATTTATTATCAAGTTTCTCAGGAATAATTCAAATTTGAATTTTTTATATTTCTTCATAAACTTAACCTAATTGTAGGCAACACTTATTGTACAGAACCTACAGTAAAAACGTCAATTGTTCTAAGAATTAGTCTGATTTCTCTCTAAATAATCTTTAATTTCTAAGAAAACCTGTTTTAACTAATAAAAGTTCAATATTATTACTGCTATAAGTTAACTACTATGAAAGCCTTACACTTGACCAAGAACAAGCTGGGTTCAAAGTAGACAAAATTTATTAATTCACATGTGGCTGCAAATTTTATTAGTCATATTGGAAATTGCTCAATAGTTTCTATTTGTCAGCAATGTCAGTAATGCAATTTGATTACTAGGAAATTTCTACAATTTGTGAAAAAAACACCTAACCTGTTATTGATTGATAATTCTACAAATTATATCCATCACCTTTATTCTGTAAAATGGAGTCACACATCCATTTCGAGGTGCTTATAATATTATGCAAATTTTAATGCGACTCAGTTTACTAAAAACATCCCGATCAGTATTCTGTAATTATTACAAGTTTAGTGATCGAAATAGGTACATTTCAAACTATAAAAACTTTCCTTTTTATTATTTTCCAATAAGAATATTCTCTCTAGATTGATAAACAATGTCAGTCTCAAAGTGCAAGTATGTTATTTGAATGCATACCTGCAACCAATTTACATGTCAATGATTTTTCTCAGAATCAAGTATTATGTTACTAACAGAAAAGTTAGTAGTATGAACATGTTATATTCTAAAGCCAGTTGCTTTGGATTTGCTAATTTATTTTTAAGTTTCTTTACAGGTTTTAGAATCCCTAATTGGATTATTATTTATTTATTTCTCATTTGCCTACTTATAATCTGAATCATGACTATAATAAGTTTAAAAGGGTGATTTAGATTTTCAAGGTATTATCAAGTCATTGATAAATTAATATAATTCAAGAAGCTGTTTATAACGGTTTATAATACACAACTAATAAGATGGAAATTGCAATTTATGCCTTTAAGATTACATAATGAGTATTAAAATGTCTTTTATGCTAAATCGAGTGGTTTCGCAGGTGACAAATATTAATTTTTGTAATAAACGCAAAGTGATAGTTTGCACTGAATTATTTAAATAGTCTTGTTTTTTATTTTGAGAAGTTCTAAATGAAGGAATATATTTAATTGATGAGCTATGTATATCTTCCATCACTGCACGCTTCAAAAACAAAATGACCAACGACCAAGCATAGGTATTAGAGGTCACATCACTGAAGTCACTAGCAGGCAGTTTTCCTTGCAGTTCTCTATTTTCAACTTTTGCTTCCATTGTTGTCCATCCTTTAGAATAAAATATTACCAATGAAAGCAACATAATTAACTTAGTTAGTCTAAAATTCACAATATTATGTGCAAGTTACGGTGTGCAAATGGTTCAAATCAGAACTAAATTCCACATTGTTTCGTCCAATTTCTCTTTTTATTTTGTCTTAATTTTAATTACTGTATTTGTTTTGCCAGACGCCCCTTAAATGGTTGTCGCTGGTCTCATTTCCTTATAGCTATACTTATCTGCACACAGTAAATCTTTAATTATAACCTCAATTTTCTTTATATAAATCAAGTAGGTACGAAAGAAGTATTGGAAATTTTTATCTAAAGTTAAGACAGACTGTAGTAACTAATAAAAATTATAATATTGACAATAATTTTATAAATAATGCAAGAATTTAGAATTTCTAAATTATTATCTAACAAAATCATGACAAAGCAATTTGAAAAGGTTTTTCTCCATCTTGTTCTTGTAAACATCGTTAAAATGATATCGGGTGCATGCAAAATTAAACAGTTAATTTTTAATGTTGATCTGATCTGATTAAAATTCCTTTTTTATTATAACTGAAATTTATAGCCATGCATTATGATTACTTTATTAGCATTAAAATCGACCTAAATTTTCAAATTCAGTGAAAGTTAGTCCATATACAGAGGAGGGACCTACTTCAAGTAGTTTTAATAATGCTAAAACTTGTTATTCTAGTTGCAGTTTTTTATTGTTTCCATGCAGAGATTAACTATATAAATGTATATTAATATATATTTGTTAAACAAATAGAATAAGAATTATAACAGATTTATAGTGAGAAATTGTTAAAAAAAGAGGAATGATTAAAGTATGGCTAATAAAAACTATTATCCATTTTTATGGTAGATTAACAAAAGAAAAAACCCAAGAGAAATTTTGCTAAAATGTAAATTTACTAAATAATAAAAATTTGTGGTTAGATGACAAGATTTTAATTTATCACAAATATTTAATTGTTTCCTTAACTAATGCCGATATTAAAATATTAGGAAGTAAAATTGACAATAAAAACTATTTGTTATTACAAAACTGTGAAAGACTCTGGAAGTAAATTAAAAAAGTCAACCACACTATCTTGTGATTAATAATAATGGAAATAAAAAAAACAAGTCAAGAGAGAAATTTTATTAAATAGAAATGAAATTTAATTGTTGGATTAGAAAAACAAGTAAAAAGTTAAAAAATGAATTTTTTAAAATAGTGAAATCTAATTTTTATCTTGTCTAAAAATGGATACTAGGTTTATTGTAAAAACATAAAGCAAGACGTTGAGGCTTACTTTCAGCCAGATGTATTGAAAGATTCTATTAATAGATGATACTTATTTATAAAATTATAGGGGGGCAATCGACATAAATCAGTCATAAACAAGTTGGTGTAAAAATGGAAAACCAGAACAGTGTAACCTTGCATTAGTGTATTTTTAAAGTTTAAGACTTTATTTGTAAAAATAATATTTAACAAATCTATAGAAAATATAGCTAGTATCGTAGCATAGCATAGTTGCATTTCCTATAGCGTCTTCTAATTCGAAGATTTTTTTATTGCTCCTGACATAGCTGTAGAATTTTATATGTTAAATTAATTTTTTTTTATTAATTAAGCTTTAAAGGGACGGACTGTGGTGCAGTTGCTGAAGATGCCAAGATTCAAACATTAAGCCTTTTTTTGTCATATAACTTTTTTTTCCTAAAGTGCAGCTTTTTGGCAATACAAGGTGTCAAAGTTTCATTTAAAATTTTTTGATTTTTTCTTCAATATTTCAAAAACATAATGAGATGAGGATGAAGATGAGATTTTCTACCTGCTTGTTACTCTTTGGTCGGTAATTTTTTTCTCTTGAAGAAGCTTTTGCACATAAGTAGATACATTGAGTTTGTTCTTATTTCCAACATGGCATGATCTAACCAGATAGCTTGCTATTTTTAGTTTTTATCAGCTTGTACAATTTAAAAACTAGGCTTATACCATCTACTGATTCGGTTTTCAGGAAATGATCACTTAGAATGGCCAAAAGATCATCAAATCATTGAACATTAATTTTTCTACCGTTTCAAGAAAATATCGACGACTTAAGAATTACGTTTCTTACAATTTAGATAATATTTGACACTTTAGGATCACTGATAGTTTCATCAGTTTGTCTTGTTTAAAGTCTAATTATCACTTTGGCTCTATCAGGATAAGTCGATCCTCCGGAAAATTCCTCAGGTATGTCACCTGCCCAGTTTGCTTCTGCCGAATTGTGTCCAATAGCAATAAAAGGAGCAAAATCGATTGAAGATTGAAGCTTTGTCTTTGGAATCGTCGCCAAGTACTGAGATTGCCCACGTTTGATGTTCAAGTATTTTAGTATGGGCTTTAGAGTAAAAGGAGTTTGACGAGATTTAGAAAATCAAAATTGTACGTAGTAGGTATGAGGCAAGAGCGATCCACTCAGTTAATCTGGTATAGAAACTATTGGCTAACCAGTCTAGATTGAAATCTGCTCACTTCTCGTGATTCAGAGACACCTGCGACTTGCGTTTACTAGATCTGCACAATATAAATCAAAGATGACATATTTCTATACATTTTTAAAAAACCCTGTAACCCAAAGAAGGCTTAATAATCGAAATTGTCTAAAATTCAGTTGCAGATCGCTTTTAAGAGATGCTAACTCTTTTTAACATATTTAGATTAGTCGGTAATTTCTGTGGTATTGGCTTATTTGAATTGGACCTAGACAATTCTTTCGAAATTTTTCTTATACTAAATTAGATTTAAAAACAAGTTGTAAGCAAGAGCAAACAAAAACATTGTTTAACTTTTGTTTTGATAAATCTCGCTAAATCTCACAACGCAAACACACCGGCGGGTGCAGGTGCGGTTCCGGACATGGCTGTTAGCGAACTGTAATTTGACCACTACTAAATCATGTAATAAATTAAAGGTTGGTTTAGCAGCTCTTCTGGCTTCGTTTTTTTTCCTTCCAATTGGCATAATTTATTTAATCTGTTCACGTCTCAATTTAATAGGGATCAGTAAATCTTGCGAATTTTGTCCAGGGTACCCATTATTATTATGGGTTATTAAAAGAAAAGAGAATAATATCCTTGTTACATGTTTGGGAATATAATCCATCAATCATGATTATAGTTACATTTCAAAATCACTATTAGACATTTTAATTATGTCTTCGTGCCTTATCTAGTATGACCACCCACATAGAAATTTAGATGACAATAACCAAGCAATTTGCTTATCAAAGTTTATAAAGCATAATTTATTTTTGGAGTATTTTGTCTGGAATCTATCGAAATCTTTGTTACATTTGAATTATAATTTTGTACAAAGAAAGTTTGTTTTATTATGGTTAATAACATTAATGATAATTTCTCAAAACTAAAATCAAGTATAATAATTATTATTAATATCAATAATAGTAAAAGATCTTTCAAAATATTTTTTATCAGCATAACCTATTGTAATTTGTTATATACATAACTCTCAGTATTTTTTATGAGAATACAACATACAACTTTCATATATATAACAGCCATTATGGTTTTCACAGAAGGATTATTTATGCTGCTACTGCTTTATAGGATACAGCCGTCAAAGCATCCACTTTTCTATTTCTTATTTGTTATTTGCTATCTTTACTCATAAATCTGTAAGAAAGAAACCCTTAAACGTTCAGGGTAAGTCACAAAATCTGCTAGTTTTTCTGTCCTCTTTATCCCAATTGAAACATTTTACGTTAGCATGATCTTACCATAGAATATTGGTTAACTGTTTGACCAGTATACAAGGTGATTTGTAATTGCCGGTACCTATTTAAACTTGTGATAGTTCACAACAAGTAGAAGCTGATTTACCTAAAATTGCTACATACAGGTTAAGGTTTTGACCAAACCGTATACCGTAGTGTCTAGTACACTATACAAAATACATGTCTGCATTTAGGGGAGTTACCTTAGAGTGTAAGCTTAGATAGTATCACTACAGCTGATATCTGGTTAGCTTATTGCATAAATGTAGCAACACCAATTTTTTACAATTTGTCGATTATAACAGATGCTTATGCCATTAGTTAATTACTAAAGAGTGCATTTTGAGGAACTAAAAATCTAATTTTAGGCAGACAGATAGATAAGAAAGATATTTAAAATAAGCTCTTATAATCCAGGAATTGTAGTTTTAAACCTGAAACTAGTTATTGTAGAAATAAAATTTTGCACAAATATTGCAGACATCTAAACACCTGGATTCCTGAAACAGCACTGGAAGGGATGTTGCGAAAAAACAGTTGGACTTAAAATGCTAACAGTACTCAAAGCAAAGAGGGAAGCCTGAGTACTTTGTGATTATACAACATCGCATTCGGATTTTGACAGGAAGCGTTAAAAGTCGGAAAAGTTTAAAATAAGCTCAAGTGGATGATTTGTTCTTTTGAAAAACAAGATGCTACAATTTGAGCAATCAGAGCTCACGGCAGCTCATCATGCTGCAGTTTAGACTAGAATGTCTGCTCTTGACTTAGAACTACAGTGGTTCTTAGAAGCACAAGAAATAAGACTTAGCAGGCTGTCTGAAGCAAGTAGTCGTGTGGTGGTGTTGGAAACTAGAGCCCTTTGGGTATGACTTTCAACTCCAAGCTTCTGGATTGACGTTGTTGTCAAGGCACTGCTGGACCTGAATAGAGACAAATTTACATTTGAGTACAAAAACGCTTTGGGTGACAAGAAGTTTGATGGAAAGAATATTGCTTGCTCACAAGCCACACTAAGGTATTCCAAGCTGTCCAAGGCTACAGTGAACTGCCTTCCCTGTTCGTAGATGTCAAGTTCATGAAAAGAAAAGCTATCATCTTCTGTCAACGCGACAAGAATATCGATGTCCGAGACGACTACTGTAATTTGCTCTTAAGGCATATTCATGGCTTGGCTGTTTGGATGTCCAAAAAATTCTGATTGCAGCTTGCTGTAAGTGGACAGAGAATAGATCTACAAGATGTTTAATTGGAATGCCTGCATGGAAACTCGACGTTGGTGCTTTTAATTTCTAGTGGATTTTGTCTCGTACTCCTCAAATACCACAGACACATAAACCAAATCTTTTGCGGACATGGAGCAGAGATGCCTTGACAACTACCGTCTAGCAGTGTGCAATCAGTTTAGCTGTTACAATTTTTCTTTGGCTTCTACTAGAGATTTACAGGAACTGTAACTGTACTAAATCTTTCTGAAGAGTTTGACGTCACCAATCGAAAGTCGCAGATAGAAGAAGGCATGAACTGCCATGCCATGCTTTGAAAATATTGGCATTCCATTTATCACATTTATCAGATAATGCGTATTTGTATGTTCTTCGTCGCTTTAAAACAAGGGACGTTTTCTAGGTTACATTGTTCGTAAACAATGTAAAAATACACTAGAGGTGTTAAAGAACTTCGCTGCGCCACCTCTAGACGGACCATGTCGCGCTACAGCGCTTGCCTTGTTTTAACTTTCTTGAAGTAGGAGTAGAAATGGGTAAGACCTCATGTGGCTACTACCAATTGGGATTTTTTTGTGTACTATGCCTTGTATCAACCTTCTCAAAGAGTTTATTACCAACACGTGTCGGGTTACATCTTTCAACGAACCAAGATCGGGTTTCGCCTACCCTAAACTTTCTAAAAGACGTAAACGCAAGAACGAATCAAACACGGTTCACCTGCGGCGATTCCTCCATTGACTTTCTTAAGAATACTAATTGGACAAAATCGGGCTTCACCCTTCATTCTTTCTTAAGAGACTATAGCAATTTGTGGTGTTATGTGCGTATAACAATTTGTTTATTAAATCTATTACCATCACTTAGAAATCACCCTGTAGATAGATTTGCACTAACAGCGCTTTGTGTGTTAATTTCTAAAATTGCATTTTTATTATTGTAATTTCTCTAGTTTTAGTTTTAATTGATTAAAGTATTTCAAGCTAAATTATTTCAAGCTCAGTAGTTGAGTGAGTGGAATTGACACTATCTGTGGTGACAAACTCTGCAAATGGCCTTTTTTGCAATTCAATAGTGACAGGTATACCTGTTGTGGTTTTTCAGAAAAAGAAAGGATATCAGCGGGAAGTCAATTTACAAGATTTTTATTATAGTATCACGATTGCTTTTTGTTAGATATAGACTCTACATAGTACCATTAAGTGAGATTAATTAAGAGAAACCTTGCTTTCAAAGTTTGCATTTATTGGATGACACAGGAAATTATTTTTGTGATGAAGAAAGAGATAACGAGATGGTTGTTTGGAATTAATTATGTGTGCAGAAAATTCACTTTTTTGCTTTTGTTTTTATAAATATTCATTTGATGCAAGCACCTTGAAGTAATTTAAGAGGAGAAGATACTTTCGATTAATGTTAGTTACTAATGATTATATTGTAAATGAAGCTTTAACATAATTATAACAGATGAATAATGAACCTGTCATCTTTGTAGGATGAAACAATATTAATTGTTGTAACAATATTAGATGAATTCTTTTAACATTTTGCTTCCATTCTGTTTAACCACATGCTGTAAACTACTTTTTGGAAGAAATCAAAAATAATTGCAAATAATGCACTGCCAAGGTTGAATTAACACAAATCGATTCGGGCAATTTAATTTATGATCTCATTGTTTCAACTTCCTCAATCATGAAATCAGTTGATTGGAAGAGACATAAACATGGTTTTAGTGTTGTCACTATTGTAAAGTTCTAATAAATGTTATGAAATAATTTGGGTAATATAAAAAAATGAAGAAACTCGTGTGTTTTATAAATAACGTTTATGAAATAAACAGGAATTGCATTAGAAGTATTGAAAGCATGTAGTTATCTGTTTGATCGTACTCATTCTCTCTTGTTCTAGTTCTTCCCTCACGGGAAATTAAGAGATCAAAGACGACAAGGAAATAAAAGACAAAAAACACAAAAAGTAAAATTCTTCCTGGAAAAATAGTCATAAAGTTTTTTTCTAGTGCGTAGACGCCTTTAGATTCTCTAATCTGGGCAGTATCAAAGAAGAAATAAATATTAATATCTCCATGGCAGTATTATAATTGTGTGTATTTATTTCTTAATGAAACAGACAACCTACCTACCTGTAAGGTTATAAATAGCAAAGAAAATCAATAACGGCTTTAGTTGTATTTATATTTGAATGATTAATTACTATTAAGCATTTTCTATGTTGCAATTGTTGTTTACAGTGACTTTTTTGTTTCACTTAAGTGGTAGTGGGTGTTAAGAATTGACTTTGTTCTTTATATAAAATCTTCAAAAGTATATTTGTTGGAATTGTTCGATTTTAAAAATTATTTTGATTTTTCTTTCTCGCTATTGCATTTTAACAATTTATTGTATTTGATGGGGCGTTTGCACAATGTATTGGGAGTAGTCCGGCGCTTCCAAGATAGCACGTGCATCTTAAACTCAGTATTATATATAAAATATAATACACAAATATATTCTCCTTAAAAGAAAATCATTTTCTAGAAATAGTATCCACAGTTGACAGTAACCAGTGCGTTGTAGTTGGTTGTTGTTAATGTTTCTACAAAATCGAGAGCAAGAATTTGTTCACAGTTACTATGGAAACGACTTTGGCTACTTTTTATAATGAAGATACACAGATACCTCTCTTATTAACCTAACCTAACTTTTCAAGACAAATTCTTTAAATTACAGCCAAAGTTCGTTTGTTTTTCTGATTTCAAAAATTGTCTTAGTTCTGTTATTTTTAAAAATAGAGCTAAATCTTTTTTTGTGTGAAAACAAAAGAACAGAAAATTTTATTTCACAGATTCATACTAAAGGGTTTTCCAATAAGAGGTGTTATTTTGATATTCAAAGAAAAGTGCCATTTTTTAATATAAATGATCGGATGTTTATTTCATTATAAAGAGGAAGGTATGCCGTTAATAGTGGAAAATAACAGCAGGCAAATGACCACCACGACCACGCTTACAGGACAATATCCTTTTCATGAAATTTTCCATAACCAAATCGCAAAGTGGCTGCCCTATGTCCTCGATAGCCTCACGAATTCCATCTTTGAGGTCTTGAATCGACGCTGGGCTGTTGGCGTAGACCTTCTCTTTCACGTGGCCCCAAAGAAAGAAGTCGCAAGGTGTTAAATCACAAGATCTCGGTGGCCAATTGTGATCACCTCTTCGAGAGATAACACGGTCCGGAAACTTTTTCCGTAAAAGATCAATGGTTTCGTTGCTTGTGTGGCACGTAGCGCCGTCTTGTTGAAAGTAAACGTTGTCCAGATCAATACCATCCAATTCCGGCCATAAAAAATCGTTAATCATCTCTCGATAGCGCAATCCAGTCACCGTAACTGTTGCTCCAGCCTCATTTTCGAAAAAGTAAGGTCCAATGACTCCGCCGGACCATAAACCGCACCAAACAGTCACACGTTGAGGATAGAGAGACTTTTCAACAATAACTCTTGGATTTTCTGAGCCCCAGATCCGACAATTTTGCTTGTTGACGAAGCCACCGAGGTGGAAATGGGCCTCATCACTCAAGATGATTTTTCGATGGAATTCTGGATCATTTTCATGCATTTCAACGACCCAATCAGCAAAGACACGACGTTGTTGATGATCTTGTGTTAACTGGACTTTATAAGCCTTAAGACCCAAATCTTTATGCAAAATACGGTGTAATGACGTTTGTGGAATGGCTAATTCCAAAGAACGACGAGGAATGGACAAACCTGGGTTTTCTTTAACACTTTCGGCTACAACAGCAATATTCTCGGCTGTTCTTGAGCGACGTGCACGGGTTTTATTCTTCACATCACTAACTTGTCCCAAGAGCTCGAATTTTTTCACCAATTTCTGTATTGCGGTCCGACAAGGTGCTTCACGGTGACCCAAAAATGTTCGAGTTTTACGAACCGTCTCTGCCAAATTTTCACCATTTTTATAGTGAATTTTAATAATTTCAATGCGTTGTTGAAGCGTGTATCGTTCCAAATATTTATTAATGGCGTAGTTTCTACTTGTCAAATGTCAAAAAATGATAGCTTCAAAAGTGACATCTACCGAAATAGCGGGCTATTCAAAATAACACCTCTTATTGGAAAACCCTTTATAAAAAAAGGAAAATCAAAATTTAGACTGGATGTTCTTGCCAACAGTATCCTATGTTGATTGCAACTAAAAGAAGTATGCTTTGTGATAAAGATTCAAACTGTAACCAATTGTTTAATAAAGTAGGACAGTTTTTGTTTATATTCAAAATAATAAATTGAATTTCTAATCAAAATGATAGCAATTCTCAATCGAATTTAAATCTGTTTTATTAACCTCAATTAAAGTAACATAAATAAAATCCCAAATTGAAATTAATGTTGTATGTATGTATATCGTACATATTCATTACGTGACAACAAGTGATAAAGCAAAATACAATAAGAACGCTATAAATTGCAATTTGTTCTATTTTCCATAATGAAATTAAAGCATACACATGCATAATAAAATTTATTTCAGCAGATCAGCATTATTATAAATTGAGGCAGGTGAAAGGTGTGGTTATTTCTTAAACGAGAAATCAAAAAAGTCAAAACTAGTAAGCAATATGTACAAGAATTTTTTTCTGTTTTATATTTTAAATTGGATTTTTGATTTTCACTTTTAATTAATATACAACAAGCGATTGTTATAAGCAACAAAACTTTTTTCTTTAATTTTTTTATATTTAGTTATTGTTACTTTTTGACAGGAGACCGTTGTATAATTGGATATGATTGCATAAAGCGTGACGCAATATACTAATCTTTATATTCTTGTGAGTAGAATAAAAATAAGACTAAAACATTTATATTCTTAATAACACCTGCGAAATTACGCTTGCTAACAAAACTATAGGTTCGTTTCTGTGCTAAAAGACAGTATACCAAGTACACCATGAAATGCTGTTTTATAACACGACCGCGACGCACGTTCACCAAACAGTTATAATTTATTTAAACATACATTCTTTGCAAACACAGTTAAAAAAGTGAGCAAATAATACGTTTTGTAATCTTCAAATAGTATTTCATACTTTTTTTAAATTTTATTTGTCCACTTGAATATTACAGGTGGATTGTTTAAATTATGAAATAAGAAATCTCATACTTCCCAGATCTAAATTATCAAACTATGTTAATTACAAAAAACGTTAAAGTTTTTCTTATTGTTAACAAGAAAGTTTCTTTTTACTAACAAGAAGTACAAAATGGAATGTATCAGAATGCACCGTTTGGATACACACGGATGCAGTCTGGACAAAAATTGTTGCTTTCCAGTTTTTGCGAATCTCAAGTCATGTTCCCTGCCCCTAACCATTTTTAAAAAACTTATAACCGGTAAAACACAGTAATGAATACTTCCTTAATTTATTTTTAGTTTTTACTGGACTGAATCAGCTACAAGAAAAAGTGCAGGCATTTAATAATAATTTAAAAATATATATAACCTCTACTTTAAAATAATTTAATTAAGTTGATTTTATTAAGATAGAAATGCCTTTTCCCATTGTGAAAAATGTCATTTGGGTTACCTATATTTAGAACTTCTTGATGATGAATGAGTAAATAGAATTCTTGTTTGTTAACCTTGGTGAGTGTCACATAGCAATGAGTTTTTCTGACAGTACCAGAAAATACAGGGTGTTTCTAAAATGTTTGGCCAAACTTTACCAGCATATTCTACAAGTCATAGGGGTAAAAACCCTATATATATCTAGGTTCTAAAATGTCTCATTTCTGAATTATCAATATCCTAAGATATATACTTTTTAGTCAGTAACCTATGAACATTTTTAACAAACGTTTTCAATCGACAGCAACTGTCATCGGTTGTCTAAAATGTCAACTTAACTTAATTGAACGCTTGATGTTTGTCGCGTAAAAAACAAACGTCTTTCCTGGAAAAAAATGTCCAACAGGGTCTTTTTCTCCTGTTGTTACTAATAGAGATATCGGAAAACTAAAACCACTTTTCCATTGCCACTTTTTGTTGTCTATTAAAATACGCTAACAAAATTCCTGTACAACGTTTCGATTTCGAGTAACCATCATCAACTTCATTTTTTTAAATAGGCGAAAAAACAATTGAAAATTGTTTTAAATAGCTCTTGTTGTCACGATTCTAATGATGTAAACATGATAGGGTTATTTTTTCCGATATCGCTTCAAATAAAAGAAAAAAAATAATAACGAAAATCGAGAAATCTACTTTTTTAAAATATCTCTGAAACTATACAAGATATCTAAATTTTGCAAACGCCAACAAAAAGGTCCTATAAATAGGCAACTTTCATCCCATTTAATCGATCCTGTATCTCTTACCGTTTCCAAGATCCCCATGCTGTGCATCCTTATCTTGGACACACTGTATACCGAAGACAGATTTATAAAGACAGCATAGAGTAATCACACTTTCTTAATAAAGACTTGTTACGCCGCTTTACCTTTAACTTAGAAAAAAATAAAGTGCGTCGTTTCCAAGTAAAATTATGTTTTTTCTAATCAATCCTTTAAATTTAACATTTTGCGATTGTAAAACGTAGACTTTGGAAAGTGCACTTGACTTGCTTTTAGATTTTTTTAGATTTCAAATATTCTCCAACAAAGAATCTGGCGGTACAAACATTTGTTTGATGAATAATAGATCTAAAGAAAGAAGCAAAGAAATGTGCACAATAGCGCATTTACAAAGCAATTGTTTGTTTTTTTTATCAGAGAAGAGTTCGTTATAGATGGAATTTAGAATTTGCAGTAGCTCGATAAGCAAACAATCAGAGACAAGTCATCTTACTCGCACCACTGCATGTGAAGTATACAGAAGTTAACGCGATTGAACCAAGTCGTCAAGTTCCTT
Source organism: Ignelater luminosus (assembly GCA_011009095.1). Lineage (NCBI taxonomy): Eukaryota > Metazoa > Arthropoda > Insecta > Coleoptera > Elateridae > Ignelater > Ignelater luminosus. The sequence goes on from VTPC01003369.1 coordinate 53,337, forward strand.
CGACGTCTGTTCACTTGCCGACACTGAAGCAATTCAACAAGCCACGTTAACATAAGGCGTTTTCGGAAATTCGCTCTGAACGATCGTGTTTCAACCCGATTATAACCTAAGCGTTCGTTTATACGACACGGTTCGCTGCATTCGGAAAACTACAGAACTGTAACCAGGTTGAATGGATTAGTAGTAAATTGTGACGTTTGTGAGGTTAGAAAGTTCAAGATTTAAAAACATCAAGAAATTTTTGCGCGTATTTGTTTCAGCATGGATTCAAAACAAAAGCTGCTAGTTTCCTTTTCTCTGGCGACTCTGAAGATGACGGAGAGAATATTATGGTTGCTGCTCATCAATTTAAAAAATGAGAAAACATAAAAATTGTTCGGAAAATGTGGGTATCACCCGATGAGCCCGACCAATCTGCTGATTACCAGATTGAATTTCCGAAAACGCCCATAGAGAACAGCTCGGTTCTACAATGCAATGGTTGGGGGAGCTATCGCAAGCTATGGAATTTACATTTTAGAATTTCTAACTGCTTAAGTATTAAGAAGAGGGGACATTAAAAATCCTTATATCTGGTATTCATTTGACAGTTAGAGCAAGCTAAGTATTGGTTAATCTGGAAAACACAGAGATTCTTTATCTGACCGAGAATTAGTCAGTGATAAAGACTTCTATGGAGGACCCAGAAGACTAGTCCCTAGGGCCAGTACTACGAGGGTGGTCTGAAAAGTTTCCGACCTCAACGTCAAGATGGTAGCACTCGTAAATAAAAGCTACTGAATTTCGTTGTTCATCTGTTGACAGTTACTCACCAAAGTTTCAGTCATTTTGGACGCGCAGTTTTTATGTAACAGTCGTTTGAGTGAGTTGATGTGAGTTTTTTTGTGAAAATGGAAAAAATCGAGTATCGAGCTGTCATTAAATATTTGTTTTTGAAAGGCAATACGCCTTCGCAAATAAAAGATGAGTTGGATTCTGTCTATGGGGACTCTGCACCATCATTTACCACAGTGAAATTTTGGGCTGCTGAATTTAAACGTGGCCGTAAGAGCTTGGGAGACGATGAACGTTCGGGACGTCCAAAAACTGCAACTACCGACGAAAACATCGCCAAAGTTCACCAAATGGTGCTAGACGACCGCCGAATTAAAGCGAGAGAGATAGCAGAGGTTATGAACATGTCAAAACAACGTGTTTGTCACATATTAAATCGACATTTAGGCATGAGAAAGCTGTCCGCGCGTTGGGTGCCGCGTTTGCTCACGTTAGACCAAAAACGTGTTCGAATGAATATTTCCAACGCTCTTTTGGCGCAGTTTAGGCGAAATAAATCCGAGTTTTGGCGCAGATTAATTACTGTAGATGAAACTTGGATACACCATTATACGCCCGAAACAAAAATACAGTCCAAACAGTGGACTGCAAAGGGGGAACCGGCTCCAAAAAAAGCAAAAAGTGTTTTTTCGGCTGGGAAAGTGATGGCGACTGTTTTTTGGGATAGTCATCGAGTTATTTTAATCGATTATCTTCAAAAAGGGAAAACCATTACAGGAGCATACTATGCATCATTACTTGACAAGCTGAAGGCAGAACTTGCGAAAAAACGGCCACACTTGCAGAAAACGAAAATCCTGTTTCACCAAGACAACGCACCGTCTCACACCTCAGCGGTTGCCATGGCGAAAATCCACGAATTACAGTTTGAACTGCTTGACCATCCGCCTTACTCACCAGATCTAGCCCCAAGCGACTTCTTTTTGTTCCCTCATCTAAAAATTGCGCTTGGAGAACAAAGATTTTCGTCAAATGAAGAGGCAATCACCTTCGTGAACAATTATTTTGCAGAGAAAAATGCCGAGTACTATTTGGACGGGTTACAGAGATGGGAGCATCGCTGGGAGAAGTGTGTAGAGTTACAAGGAGACTATGTTGAAAAATAAAAAAAAATTTTCAGAAAAAATGTCTTGTATCTTTGTTAGGTCGGAAACTTTTCAGACCACCCTCGTATGGTTAAACATAAAATATCTTATGAGTTATTTTGATATTTAACAGGATTGAGTCAGTGCATGTCAATCGATTTTACTTTTTGAACGCTTGGGATTACACAGCTTTGAAGTAATATATGGAAAAGGATATACTGCTATAATTTTTAATGCATTGAATATTTTCAATGATTAATTAAATGTACGTTAAACTGATTAAAGTTCTAAAATCGCAAGTAATTTATTTAGCAATGTTTTATACTATTATTTGCCACGTTTCACTTATCAAACCATTAATTATCCTATCCACGTCGCGCCACGTGTTAAATTAAAACCATAAAAAATTTCTTTTTCTAAACAAACACTTTCGTTTCTACAATTATAAAAAAACAAACAAAAATTAGATTCTAATTTGTACATTTGTTTACTCTTTTCAGATAACGGTTACGTTTATAGCAGTATTAAATGTCAGCACAGCGGACACCTCACATCCACATCTTATTGGACATCACCACGTAGTCAAACATGTCACACATACAGCTGAGACTGGCCATGGAGATGCCAAAAAAGGTTTGTATTATAATTTTTAACCCTAGAAATATTAAAGTTGTTTGTTATACAACAGAGATAATGTTACCTGTTGAAGGGCCTTGAACCTATAACAACAACGTGAACAAGCCAGTCTAGTCATCTCAGAAAATATTTCATTTATAATTGGCCGAATTAGTTGTGGTTAACGTGCTCTTTCATGATGACCAGTTTTTTTCCTTCCTGAATACATAAAATATGAATCCCTCTATAAATCCTGCTTTAAATTCCAAGAGTGCATCAACCACGACTACATTAATCGTTAAATTGTCTTCGTACATAAAACCTGCTAATTTTCTAGTAATTTCGAGAAGTAAAAAATTGTTACTGTGAAAGATAAAATGTTAACCTTCAAAATGTTGAAAATATGAGGTCAAGAGCACAATTAGCAATTTTCGAAGCATCTTTTACTTTCGTATTCTAGAAATTTTTCTCTTGGTGAAATCCCTTCCAAAACCCAAACACTTTTGCAAGTTATTTTAATAGTTGTAATCGTAAATAAAGAATTAGGCATAAAAAATAGATTTAAAAATAGCTAATCTAACCGTACTAACGAGTTTTATTCATTTACATAATTTTGACAGATCAGTTAACTGGTAAAAGTAGCAAGAATTAAGATGAATTTAAAAATAGACATCCTTCTTAAGAATTTGTTAAATCTTTTTATATATATATATATATAAAAATAAATAATAATGTTGTGGTTTTAAAGATTTTGCGTTTGTTAATAATTTAACACATTTAGAAAGTTGGTAATTATTCACTACGCCTGAAACCTTGCAAATTATTTTTATTACAGTGAAAAGTTAGAGCAATCGTAAAACCACAAACTAGCCCAAAAACTTACATTTTGAAATGTTTAATTTCATTGTGTTTGTTTAAATTAGGTTAATTTTTTATAAATAATTGCCTGAAAGGTTTTTTCCTCTATTCTTTTATTGCTGCTTCTTTTAATACTAAAGTTGCATCATCATATCTGTGCGTGAATAACAATGAATTTTATTTTTATGGTTTATGAATCATAAGTTCTATATTTATATTTAGTTCAGGTTTGATGGAAAACATTTAGCGTAAAATAATTGTTGGATAAGATTCAGATGAATTAAACTCGAAGCTGACAAAAAAGATGTAAAATTTACTCGGGAGTGCCTCAGGGTTTATTCTTAGGGTTGTTATTATTTTACCATACCATAGTGCCCTATTTATTGAAAGAGGAAGATTCTTAATTGATATGTAAAGTAATTCCTCAAGCTTCTTTCGTACTGATTTTCTATTTAGCTTGATCCATTTCACCTTCAGATTGAGATTTTCATTAAGATTTTCTCTTTCCCAAGCTTGCTGTTTGCGAGAGTGTATGGTCTAACAACAAATCACTTAAGTCTACACTTTTTCAGTGTCGTTTCCCCGGTGGATTCAATTTGGGCTAGATTAGTGTTTTGACTGAGCAAGTTCAATACGTGCTCACCACCATGTTGCAGATATCAAGTGACACAGATTTCTAGGTTCTAACACTTTACTCCAGACAGTCCCACCCTGAGATTTTTCCCATCCTTCACATGGGTAGTTTCCACTTTTCGAGAAAAAGTGTTCTCTTTGCCTAAGAATCTTCCAGTAATATAGCGCACCTGAGATTATATTAAGGGTCGTCACGTGATCTAAAAGCAGAACAGATATTTGTATAACTTGCTCCTGTTTTTACATCAGTCAATGTTCCAAAAGATGTCTTCAGGACAACACTAGTTCATAAGGTTCTTATAAAGTAGCCATTTTGACTAATTTCAATTTTTTTTAGACTTTAGCTGTTTTTCATTTCCTCCTATGCGAAGATGTAGCTCAAACCGTGGGTCTCTTAAGAAAGTTAGCCGAGAGCAAAACGCCAAAAACATAATCCGAACCGTGTTCGTACCTATATTTCTTGCGTGTGGAAATTAATCTTATTTCTAGGTATTCAATAAACCCATACAGTTAGTGGACATCCATTTGTCATGCAAAAATTGTTTAAATTATGCCCAAAGGCGTCCAGATTATGTCCAAACATTGTCCGAATTGTGTATGTCCAAGAATTGCCCGAATTATGTCCAAATTACGTCCAATAACGGACGTCCACTGGACATTCATAGGATGTCCGTGTGCTATATGGGAATCTAGTCTCGTCTCGAAATCATTCCTCTTGGGAAGAAAGCTGTGATAACTTGCATATGAACTCTGAAGAGTGACCACAGCTCCGTCCTGCTAAAACCGGCTTTTCTGTTGAAATCATTATAATAATTATGAAAAGCGCCTTTTAAAAAAAGATGTGGACTATTTATGTCCTTAGACAACATACCTAGCCCATACAGTCACGTTTGGACTAAGAAATTGCTTTTGTCTTTGATTCTTATTTCATCATTGAAGATTAGATTATCAAATTTCTCAACGGCCGCGAACATTTCTTTTATGAAAGCTAATCCCAGAAGATAATTAGTTTCCGATAAAGCAAGCACAATCCGAGTTTTGTACGACTTGAGTTTCTTGGTCGACCTGTAGGTTTTGAATTGTTGGGCTTAGAACTTGATTTATGTAATTCAAATGACAAAAGGGGCAAAGATCACGTCATGCAGTTGTTACGTTACTCAAATTATTTTATTTAGTTTTTGAGTTAGAGACGAGACTTTTTTAAATTTTAGATATAAGGATGTATATAATATAAATAATAAATAACACTGGCATATTGTTTCTACAGGTGCAAAACATTCTTCACACAAACATGTAAAGAAAGCTGGAAGGAAATCAGTTCACGATGAAGAAGAAGCTAATAAAGGCGGTAAGGAAGTTATAAAACATGTCGTGCAAGATGAAGAAGGAGGTGGAAAGAAGAGCAAATCACATTCCGAAGATTCTCACCAAAGTTACAAAAAGTCTGATGCCCATTCTGCGCATGGAGCTAAATTCAAGTCTGGAGCCAAACAAAAGAAAACCAATTTCAGCAAGGTACATTTTTCCATTTATAATTAGACTTATTACGTGTAACAAGCTTTGCACCACTTGACATTATTATATAATCTTTTTGTAGATCATAAAATGTGCCTACATAACTTACCTTGATAATCTTTTATATGCAGTATTTTGCAATTCATTTAAGTTGCTGTTGTAAACACCTACACACTTTAGTTACTCATTTATGTTTTTACATTCTTCTTTTCTTACGAAGTCATAGTTTGTTATAGCAAACCTTATTTATTATAGTCCTTTTTTACAGAGGAAATACTATCTCCGATAACTGTTTTGAAAATTCTTCCTTCTCTTTTTTGTTAGGTTACAAATTCTTCCTGTTATGTAGTATATTAAAGTTTTGCTTTTATTAGGTATGTCGTCAGAGTCCTTTGTTAAATTTTTTATGATTAATGTATCGAATATAAGTTTATGTGTTCCATTCATAAGTTTTATATGACATATTGCATTTTTACCTTCCTACTTGTTGTTCTAATCACATCTTAGATTACTTAATCAAAGTTGTAATAGTTGACTTCACTTTTTATAAGATTTAGTCGTTGTATGCTTCAAAATGATCTGATTTTTTCATTTCTGTTGGGTTCACAATTTAAGTTAACTGTAGTATTACTAAATTACTTTTCTCTTTAGGGATTCAGAGAACAATATCACAAAGATGAACACAAAAAGCATGACAGTTTCTACAGCAACGACCATAAAACTGGAGAATTCAAAGTATTCGGAGGAAAGAATCAAAAATACCATTCCCATCACTACGATAAAGATGACCATGGAAAATATGTTGTATGTATAGCACGTCTACTTCAGTTTTATCGATTAATCTATTTTTTTCATCTTTGTGTTTTTAGTCCAAAAAGCATTCAGATAAATATGGAAAAGATGGAAAGAACGCAGATGGCTACAAATACTCATCCCATAAAGGTTATCAACAAGAAAATGGTAACAATAAATATTATATGAAACACAACAAATGGGCCAAGAAAAACGGTAAAAAGCATCAGGGTAATCTTCAGCATGCTGAAGGATTTTTACCTTTGAAAAAGTAAATTTAAGTTTGTTTTTGTTTTTTTATTTTTTATATAGTAAGATATAATGCCAATTTATGCCTTAGAATGAAAAGTGTAAAAGTGTTAATTCTGTAGAACTTAATTAATTTTAATTATTACCTATCCAATTTATTTTTTTATAATATACATGTATACTTATAAAGAAAATTATGACCCAAAGCATTTATTTTAGTAATAATGTAAAGGTTATTATTAATATAAAATAAAAAGAAGTTAAAGCGATATTTTTGTATTGATTTTGTTTTTTAGAAATCTTACACGACAATAAATTATTGGTAAAGAAAATTGCAGTTTATTTTTTATCTATGGATACTCTTCAAGGTTGATTCAACAAATTGTATTCTATCATCATCTCTCTAACTTATAATCAGATGCAAATTACATATTGCCGACTAAAAGCAACAAATCAATTCTGCTTAAAGATACAGTTAAAGCAGGTCAAGCAACTTTCGTTGTTTTTTAAACTTAAATGCAGTGCCTACCTAATCATTATGTATGGAAGAAATGTTTTGTTACTAACTGAACCTTAAGTGACCATGTTTGCTACAGGCTTAGAAGATTTGAAACTAAAACAGAATTTTAAGAATTCAAATCGTTTCATTTTGAAACTCCACTCTATAATTTAGCAAAAACCTATTTTCTGTGTTTCTGATATTATTAAATATTTTAGAAGTTGTGAATCCAAGACTGAAATTATTAGGTAAAGTAAGAATAAATAATGATAATCATATGTTTGTGTTTTGCATTTTACCAGTATTGTGAATTCATTGTTAACGTTAACATGCTTGTGTAAATCAGCAAGTGACTTGAAAATGATTAAAACATTTTTGTTGTTAATCTTCACAAGCAGCATACCTTGTCTAGAAGCAAATGCTGTTAAATTTTGTAAGTCCAAAAATATCTTTTATTTAACATTAAGAATCTTAGATAAAGACAACCTTTTGTTTCAAGGTACTGCACATATTTTATTCCTTTTCTCATTACACTCACTATCACAGACGCATTAACTTCATTGCAGTAGATACGTAAAATATAAGCGAGTATTCCTGTGATAAAATATGATTAGTTGATAACAAAGTAGATTTTGAGCATTTTGTAATAAGAATAATAAAGAACAAATGCTTATGTTAATAAAAAATAAGAAAATTCTTGGATACCAGGAAAAATATTAGATAAATCTGTAATTACACAGATATCTCTGAATTGTAAGACGTGTTGCCTATTCCCAAACATTCAAGGGGGACCCATAAAATGGGCATGTGTTGCAATATTTAGCTATCTAAATGCTAATATAACAGGGACAATAGACATAGAACTCTGTCTTCTATGAATTCGATCGCATAAAAATATAGCGTGTCTCTGAAAACAACCAACAAACATTGACAGAAGATTCCCGAGACAAAATCGAAATAATTTAACCCAACTAGTTAGTATACTACTTTAAAGAAGATAGTTATGCCATCTTAGAGTAAAGCAAGTATGTAACAAATTTCATCACGATATCTCACTTTGTTTTTGAAATACTGAAAAAACTAGAAATGAAGAATATTCACATTTTTTGTCGTATTTATTATTAAAAGTCTTGAAAACACATTAGAAAGAAATTTTAATTATAATTCTACAAGAAAAGAATTATTGAAACTCAAATTATTAAATTCATAATGGTCGTCATGTAACGTTACTTGATATCTCCAGTGTTAACTAGATAAAAGAATACTATAACAAGAATATTCAATATAAACTTAAAACCTAAATTTACAACACTATCATTGACAAATTATGTAGAAATATAAAATATTGTTCACAAAATTTTAAAAAATTTCATAATTTATGTTCCAATTATCTAGTGTCTTCAAGTGGTTTATTTACAATGTTGGCACTACAATTTTTGACATTTTTGATGTCAAAAGTTAACAATTTAAAACTTCAAATACATCTCAGAAAAATGAAACATTCCATTTTGTTACTAATGCAAAACGACGCATTTATAAATCTTGCATAAAATCTGGAAAAAAGAATGGAAAACAAATTGACATACTGACATAATCTTATACATCAATGACAATTTGTAAATGACAGAAGCACAAAAAACAAAATAAAAGAGTAGAGGTCGTATCACATGACATCACGGCCATCGCAATAGCGTTTGCGGTCACATGGTTTCTTTAAATATTTTTGTATTTTGTACTTTAATTTTAATAATCCACGCATCTCATACAATACAAAAACAAAACTTTGACATCCTGTATCTCATAACCATAAGTCATAAACAGTGTAAACCTTAGAATATAGGTTAAGTTGGGTTAAATCGTTTCGATTTTGTGTTAGGAATCTGCTGTTTATCAGCAGTCTTCAGAGACACCCTGTATTTACTGTATTTGCTTTTTGAAATAAATTTATAACCACATACTGTACAGCATTGCAAGGTTTTTCAGTACTGTGAACATGTTTAGTATGTGTTTGCAGATTACATCTCTATTTTATTGTCTTAGTAGTTTACGTTTCTGACAGGATTTATAAAAATATATTCCACATTCAAAGGGTTTTTGGCGACTGTGTTCGTAAACTCTTTTTCTTTCTACATGTACATATAACCCTACATTCTACATTCAAAAGGCTTTTCACTATGCATTTATAACCACATACTTTACAGTCGAAAGGTCTTTCGCAATTGCTTTTCACTGTAAATTACATAAACAAATACTATTTTACATTCGAATGATTTTTCACAGAATTAAAAAATTACATTGTAGATTTTCTACAGTTTGACGTAGAAAATGAAATTAATGTAAAAAAACATGTAGTTAATGCAGAAAATTCAAAACGTCGCGGGGACTACGGAGAATCCTGTAATACCTACTGAGTCAAATCCAGTTGATTGTGAGACAAAATACCGACACCAAACAAAAGAAGATCGTAAATTGAGCTCAATAACGATTTTCTCTCCACCAGAGGCGTTGCTGTTCCATATCAAATTTGACAAGTTTAAACGTCAGTTTATAAGTTTGAGGTTATATTAGAATTTAAATTTTAGAAAATCGTAATTAATTATCATTGCCTTGTTGTTGAATATTATTCTTTATTCTTTGCAAAACAAGTGTATTTCCTATTTCCTCGGAGTCATCTTCATCACTTTCACAATTATTGTTTATAAATTGCTGTAAAATCGATTTCGTAGTGGTCGCGCAATTTAATAAACCGAATTAACTCAAACAACTGTATTATGTAATTTGTATGATCAGATCAGAAATATAAGTTAAGTTTCCGAAAATGCATTTAATGCGCAACAACAAGGCATTAATAGTTACTTTTTTCTAAAGTTTAAATTCTAATAACCTCAATGATGACGATATCAGTGAAATGTTATTCCCCGTTGATTTTCTTGTTCCTTTAAAGATTCTTCTACATCCAAGTGCTAAACATTGACTGAAACTACAATATTTACAAATTTAGTAATATTTCGAACAAAAACTTAAGAAAATTGCAAAATCATTATACAGTCACACTATATATGTATACAACAGTCTGGAATACAGGTCATGATTTGATTGTTCTGCCATGCTTTTTCTTGCTGTTTTTTCTTGCGTTTGTTTAGCAGTTGACAATTTAAATCTCTATTGGCGCGTTTTTGCTTATATATACAAGGTGGCCCACAGAAAATGAAACAGACTGAATAACACCCACAAAAATAATTTTTTGAAAAAACGCAAAAACACGTCGATTTGTATTGGAATGGATTTTTTGACGTGCAATTCGAATCCTAAACTTCAACCCCCTGGGGGGGGGGGGTCAACTCCTCAAGAGTTTCTAATGAGAAAGGGCTTCAAATGACACATCCTTAGAAAGTCCTTTCAAATCTCCATATAGTCCCATTTGAATTTTTAAATTCAGTCAATTTAGAAGATACAGGATGTGAAATCTAAAACACAGAAGGTCCATGATCTTCAAATTTTTACATTTGACAATTGCAGAAAGGGTTGAAATGATTGCACTTTTCTTTAGAAATAATGAAAATGCAAACAGAACTGCCGAGCTGTTTAATCAACGACATGCAAGTAAGAACTGCTGCCTACTAAGGTGCTCGAGCACTTCACATTTATTAATTAATAAAAGTAATTCTTACGTCAAACATTTATTGTATTGTATGTCACCTGAGTATGAACTAAGGGGTGTTGGTTTGAATCCACCTAAAGGTGATTAATTTTTAAAATCATTTATTTTATAGACACCAATGTATTTTGTACTTTCTGAGACTTCTTAAAATTCTTTGAATCACCTTTACTCGTTTCCGTGCAGTTTCTTGTTGGTTCTTTTCTCTTTCTAGACATCCTGCAGTGTTGCTAGCTTTGAACAGTGTGATTCTCACATTGTAGTTGTATCAGTTTCTTCAGAATAGGATGGTTTGATTCAGGTTCCTACCATATTGATAAAAAAGCAGAGCTGTATTATGATTTTTGTTAACAAACACTCTTACCTGTAAACTTATCTTTAATTGGAATCCTTCTACATGCTATACAAATTGCTAGAGGTTGCTCCTACTTCAGGGTTATTGTCCAAAATACTATCCATATCTTTGAAACATCAAAACAATATTAACAATATTAGCAACTTATTAATATTACTAACATTTACTGTGCACATTACCTGCAGGATTATTGATTGGAAAGCATCATTAGTAGTAATCAAGACCTAAAGTTCTGCAGAATGTGGTGCATGCCTAGCTTTGTAAGATTTATTTTCTAATTCTTTCCTTTCAATTTTCAAAAAATACTTTAAACTTGCTAAATTTGACGTGGAAAAATAGCGCCTTTGGTGTCTTGACTAGCTTTGATTTGAATTACAGTAACTATATGCTGTCAATCTGACAGTTAGACAAAGCAGAGTTAGTGTGCCTTGATATTGTTTTATTAAATGTCATTGTTCTAATGGGAGATTGTGGACACACTTATCAAACAAGAGAGACAAAAATATACGTTAGCTCTCTGCTCACACTGTGTAGAGTAGAGAGCTAACATATATTGTTGTCTCTCTTCTTTGACAAGTGTGTCCACACTCTATTAAAAAAAAATGACATTTAATAAAACAATATCAAGGCACACTAAGCATGGTGGATGGAGATAGATGCAATAGGGTTATGTTTTAAACCAATTGTTTGTTTTATCCCAATCCACATCCAGGCAACTACATAATAAACATTATAACAAACATATTTACTGGAATTATGGTAATTAAAATAGAAAACTGCACCCCAGCACTCTAGTTATTTTAAAACATGTTTCATATTTGACTATGAACATGCATATGTGTTACAAATATACTCATGACCTGCATTTACAGCTGCATACAGCACATACAAGGTTTTTTCATCATAGTGAACACGCATATGTGTTTGATTCTTGCATCTCTGCCTGAATTCATAACCGCAAATTCTACATTCAAAGGGTTTTCGCCACTGTGGACGCCCATATATCTTTGTAAAGTATTTTTTACTACACATTAACAGTCAGATATTCCACATCGAAAGGTGTATCGCCACTATGAATAATAATATGTTTTTGTAAACTGTCCTGACTGTATTTATAATCCCAAATTTTACATTCGAAGTGTTTTATGATATTGTGAACCAGCATTATGTCTTTGTAGATGACTGCTCTGTTTGAATTTATAACCACAAATTTTACATTCAAAGGGTTTCTCACCACTGTGTATACACATATATCTTCGTAAATCACTTTTTCTCCGTACATTTATAGCCACACATTCCACATTCGAAAGGTTTATCGCCACTATGAATACGTATATGTTTTTGTAAACTGCTTTTCTGGCTGCATCTATAATCCCATATTATACATTCAAAAGGATCATCGCCGTTATCACTGCACAAAGGCCTTCGTAAACTGTTTTCCACTTTACTAGTATAACCACATACGCCACCTTCAAAGGGTTTTTCACCCCTGTGGACGAGCACGTGTCTTCGTAAAATGTTTTTTACTCTACATTTATAGCCACATATTCCCCGTTCGATAGGTTTATCACCGCTATGAATAAGTATACGTTTTTGTAAACTGCCTCTCTGACTGCTTTTATAACGGCATATTTTACATTCGAAGGGTTTCTCGCCAGTGTGAATGCGCATATGTGTTTGTAGATTACCTCGTTGATTGAATTTATAACCATATATTCCACATTCGAAGCGTTTTTCCTCACTGTGGACACGCATATGTCTTTGTAGATTATCTTCCTGATCGCTTTTATAACCACACATTCCACATTCAAAGGGTTTCTCACCACTGTCTTCGTAAACGACTCTTCACTGTGCATATCTAGCCACATATGCCACATTTGAACGGCTTATCGCCACTATGAATAAGCATATGCATTGTATTTATAACTACACATTCCACATTCGAAAAAATTTTCGCCACTGCCTTTCACTGTAATTTTTTTAAAATCACATATTACTCTACGTTCATACAATTTGCCATCAATAACTAAATTACTTACTTGTGCTGAAAACGTAATTATACTTACTATCTGATGCAGAAAGGTGTTCGTGGTTGGTCAATGGTGACTATGCCTACTTTCTCAGAGAAATAAAGAACATAAAGACATCTGTTTATGTTAATTAATATGTCAGATAACTTTCGAGTGCCGTAGCCAACATTTACTTCAAAAGTCTTCAGGAGTAGCCACTACATACATATATTAGTTCTAAGGCGGGAAGATTCAAAAACATACAATGTTTTCAAGATTTTTATTTCTTATAAAAAACGTACAAAACTAGAAAAACAAAAATAGAAAGTCTTTAACACAATATATTACGCATAAATAGAATTCTAAACAAGATATATTCACTAAATATTGCATAGCCCTTTTAATGAACCTCAAGATTATAAAAAGTTAAACAAAACATCAGGACAAAAATCTTTAATACAATAACATGCAAAACGATGAAATTTAAAAATTAAACTTTTTTGTAGGTTATTTCTCCTCTATATGATCTATATATAAAATGGTTAGATATGAAAAATTCTATCAGACTTAAATCCAAGAATAACTCAAAAAGTAACTAAATTTTAATTGTCGTTTTTCAGATGGCTGTAAAATAAACTAAAAAGTTTAAAAAGACTTTTTTTCACGTATATCCTCTTATTTAAAGTGTACACATACCTCGTGATCGGTATTTCTTTTGGTAATAGTCCGTAAATTCGAGCGAAATCATGCAGTTTCGTATTTGATAAATTGACCACCCGGCACAAGTATTTGACCTCCTCCTGGGCTATCTTAGACCTTCCATTTTCTTTCTATTGATGAAGAGAATTACCTCAGTCTTAGATGGGTAGCTCGAAAGGCCATTCTTATTTTATCATCTTTCTATTATCCTATGAACTACTTCCCAGATAACACACGGTTCAGGTTTTGGCGTTGACTAACGTCCAGTAGACGTCGATAAGACGTACATTTATCATAACTTTGAACATTCAACGAACGTCCGCTACTGGAGGTAATTTGCATGTAATTTGTACATTCTATGAACAATTACTGGACATAATTTGGACATTGTTTGGACAAAATCTGGATAACTTTTGGACATGATTTGGATGACTTTTGGACATAGTTTGGACGTTTTTTGAACAAAATCTGGACGACTTTTGGATGTAATTTGGATAATTTTTGGACATAATTTAGACAATTTCTGGACAAGATCTGGTCGACTTTTGAACATAATTTGAATGGCTTTTGAGCATAATTCGAATATTTTTTGGACAAGATCTGGACGATTTTTAGACGTAATTTGAACGACTTTTGGATACATTGAACGTTGTTTGGATATAATTTGGAAGTTTATTTGCACAAAGTTTGGGGGACTTTTGAACATGATTTAGACGATTTTTGAACATAGTCTGGAAATTTTTTGAATATAATTTGTATGTTTTTTGTAATATTTTTGCATGCTATTTGTGCGTCTTATGTACTACATTTGTACGGCGTTCGGTAGATATACAACATCTAACAACGAATGTCAGTTGGATGTGCAAAAATATTTGGAGGAAGTATGAACTAAAATTGAATGTCCAGTAGATGTCCGCTAATGGTAGTTTGATTAATGTCCAAATAGGACGTCTGGTGCTATATGCGTTGTATTCGGTTGAAGACGACATTGTGAAAGAGACCGGTGACTAGTGTCAGCCTGCCGTCTGTGTGTGTCTGTGTATAAAAGCCGCCCATCGTTAATCGCTCCATTATTAGACTCCTGATTTTTTTCGCTATTTTGATAAACCCTGTTACTGTCTAAACAATGGTATAAAGATTCTTGCACCTTACATTGTCAAATGGTTGGTGGACGGCAATTTAAACATTTACTGAGCTAATAATTCAAATTAAACAATGTATTTGTATGACATCTGCTTTCAGTGGTATCGAAGCAATCAACCCACAGCTAAGTGACATCGAAACTTAGCGACAAAGATTATTCCTTCTTCGGCCAAAAAGATAGAAATGACAAATTAGAATACTTAGTTCAGTGCAAGCTACTCTTAAGATAAGAAGTAGTTTTCTGCATAGAATCGCGAATATGCCCTGCAAAAGACCACTGTATGCACAGGTGGTACCGTTGAACCTATCGAGAAAAAAAATAATATTCTATCATTGATATGTCACGTTTGTACAATTACAGAGTAACACTGACAATTGTTTGTTTGCGTAATACTCTTCTGTATGCAATTGTTTTAATAATAAGAAAGATTGTCTAGTTTATCTAACTATTATTGTCTGTTATTAAAGATATTAGGACATTATAGTCCATAGTTAGTTAGTAGTGTCAGCAAAATTGTTTAAAACACAACAGTGGTATTTATTTCAAACAAAAAACAAGCAACAAAATGAATTTCTATAAAGTACAATTTATATTAAGGAGACTTATATCTTCCAACAAAGAAATTCACTCCCAGTGTGTTCAATCGCAAATAGAACAAAAATGGATGATCAGCATGGAACAGCTTGGGTGGTTTTACAGGTTGCAGCGATGTCACTACTATTTGCAGCACTGTAAGCAGAAAATTCAAAATTAGTTTTCTAAAAGACAAAGGAATAATATTGGACAAGAGAACTTGCCTCCAGTTGCAGCTGCTGCAGTAGTTCCTTTTTCATCCACTTCAATAAAAGCTTTCTGCACTACTTCGCTTATTTTTATGGCTTCTTGATGTGCTCCAATTCCTAGGAAATTAGCATCATCTTTAAACGCATGTTTAACTCCTAGCTATAAAACAAGAATTACTTCATAGTGTCAGATTTGTAAGGTAGTAGATACTTACAGCCTGCAAAATAGGTTTGAATTGAATTTTAGTTTCAGTTTTGAACTTTGGAATCATGACAGAAACTTTTTCGTAGCCGTATTCGGGAGGAATCAACACATCTGATATCTTTTCTTCTAAAGCAGCCAAGCCTTCTTTTTCATTGGGTAAAACAATATGCATGGAAACATCGCCACCTTCATAGTCTAATTTCAAGAATTTAGCGTTTAATTCTGGACTTTCGTAGTATTCATATTTATTGGTTGCTAACATCATATTTGTTTCTTTGTGATCTTTACTATTTAAATAAAATGGCAATTTTAGCGTATCGTGTTTCTTAAATTCTTTTACCCATTTTCCATGGAAATATATAGCATTTATAAGTACAGTACGAGTATCTTCATCCAACGAATCTGGCCTTATCAAATTATGAATTTTCTTATGGGTTTTATCTTCAACCCATTGATTAATTTCTCTTGCAGCTTCTTGATTTCTGGTAAAGTCGATATTTTGGATTTCAGCGTCAAAAACATCAACTGCGACATTCTTAAATTTGTCATCAATTTCAAATCCTTTTTTAACATAAATTTTGTTTGCAGTACTTAAAGTATAGTTTCTATTAGTACTTTGCAGGTTAGGTGATATAGCTTTGAACATTTCGCGGACTTTATCGGGATCTTCAGGCAAACGTAGTGCATTTGATAGCTCTTTGGCTGTTTCACCTTGTGCACCACTGTTTGTTAGAGCGAGGACTATATCTGCAGATAGAGGGCATACTATGAAATTGCCGGGGTAGTATTTTAATAATTCCTAGAATCATGATAGGAGTTAAGAACGTTGATTTATTTGCAGCAATAAAATTTACCTTATACACGTCGGTGGTAAATATGTTATATCCCGTGGAAAATTCTTTCAGTATTTGGGATTCCTGTGCGAAAGTTGAGGATAGCAGTCCAAATGCTAGTAAGAGTAGGCACTTCATTGTGGTTCTGAAAAAAACTAATTTTAGTAAAGAGAACAAAAGCTTTTCCTTAACGTAAAATCACACAAATTGTACCTAATTAAAGTTTATTAAAAATGGATTAAATAATTTTTTAGAAACACAACTATGTAATCGTTATACCACTTTGTCACTTGTACTACTAAATGACTATTGACTAAGCAGTGACCGATCAGATTTATAATAAGTAGGCGACGGGTTATCGTTAAATGCTGTTTTGATAAATGAATTCTTGAAAATGAGTTTTTATTTTATTCCCACACCATAGTAACAATACCGCTACTATAACAAAAATACTAAAAGACGCGACCTTGAATAACTGTGTAAAGAACAATAGATTTTTACACTGAAATATTTAATTTTATTATTAGTATACCGGTAGGTGTTAAAATACAGGATGTTCGATTAATAGCTATCATATTAGTAGAAACTTCTTTACTAGACTTTTAAAGATCAATTCCATGTTTAAATAACAGAAAAGGTGTGATATTCATTACATATTTAAAAAGATTTTGTTAGCCTTTATCAATCAAAAAAAGACGAAGTTAAATTATTATATTTAACGTTTAGTATAATAATTTATAGAACATCCTGTTTTTATGAAGATAATGAGATCGACTTGTCGGTAAACAAAAATACAATACAATACAGAAATATTCATTTATAATCATTAATCAAAAGTTAACCCAAAAAAATACAACAACATAACATATTACACAATAACGTATTACTACATCAAACATCATAAATACTCTTGTAAACACCGATGACTAATTATAAATTCTTTTTAAGTAGTGGTAAATTACCATTGGGAATTCCAAGATGTAGCGTGTTATTAGAAATATAAAAGATAATTACTATAATTTGTACGTGATCTATCTTGATTATTTATTTTAAAGAGGAACTATTGTATTTATTATAATATCTACAAAAGAAGCTTATAAAAGCGAAAATCAAAGCAAATTGATAATTAAATTTAATTCAGCATTGTTGCTTGGGCACAGACAAACTCTAACTAATCAGATTTCCAGAATTTACATTTAATCCGGCGTTAGATTTTAATCTGCATCATATCTTTAGTTCACCTTTTATAAATCCACCCCAAGAAATGAAAAGTTAATTGAGAATTAAATTTAATTACTTGGATACAATTCTAACCAATTAGATTATTAGACTTTAACAAATTTAGTATTAGATCTTTAGTTTCATAATTTAGTTTCTTCTGGAAAGACCTATGCAATAGAATTTTGAACCACCACTCGACCATTCAAGAAAAAACAGTGACATAAATCTAGGAAATTTAGCAAACGGTAATATAACAAAACTAAAAAAATGAATTCTTCTCCTCATAAAAACTAAAAAACAAAACAGTATAAAATTCCCGTCTTGCCCCACTCGTGGAGTAAGATGGGGTATGGCACTTTCAGTCATCGTTATCTTCACAAACTGGACAGATGTGAGTAGTCTCATTGTCATTGTCCTCTACGCCGGCATAACCGCAGTGTGCCCACTTCCCAGATATTTGGCATGTGACCCAACCTTCATTGGACTCCGAATATAAGCCTTGGCAATATAAGCACTTTGCATCCTCTTCTGTCTCACTGTCTGATTCTATAACTACTACTTGCCTTTTAGCTTTTCTCTTTGGTTTTTCATTTTTCTGTATTTTCTTTTGTTTACTTTTTTGTACTTTTGCTTTCCTTACATTTTGTATTTCGCTGCCTCTCTTCTAGTTCTAGTTTGTACGGCGACGCTGTAATGATGGCTGTTTTTCAGCGTCTTCGGACTTGTCTCTTTCTTTTTTAATTGTTTTCGGCTAATCAGATGAAATGATGAACGGTCTTCGGATTCGCAAACTGCTACTTGATATGAACATGAAGGTTTATCTAAAAGAGTTGTCGCTGTCAGAGTACTTTCTTGTAAGCCCGAACGTGAGTTTGAAGTATGAAACACTGTTTGGTTGTCTGGCATCACACAAGTTTTAACTTTTGAAGTTCCTTTAGCTGAATTGACTGCTTCCAATGCTAGACTAGATAATGTGGGCAGATGTGTTTCTGAAGATTTCTTCGGTGAGGGCTGACATTCTGGCAGAGAACGTCTCCGGTTTGAAACAACTGGTTGCAAGCTCAGGTTAGATACAGACGATTCAGCAGATGTTAGCTGAGACTGTGAGGGTTGCAAAATTTAGGGGGGATATGCCTGCCTCTGAAGTAGTGACAGTTGAAGAGTATTTTGGTCCAGCGGCGGGGTCATTAGCTGCCGTTCGTCAGTTATTGAGGTCGATGGTTGAGACACTGACTGTGAAGGTTGCAAAGTTTGGGAAAGACGTATCATACCCTGCTCCTAAGGTAGTGATAGTTGAAGAGTATTTTGGTCCAGCGGAGTCAGGGGAGGCTGCTGTCCGTCAGCTGAGCGTCGTTCTTCAGCATTCAATTCAATGTCAGTAGCTTCTGCAGCAACAAAATTGGCGTTAGTAAAAATTTGGCCATTATAAGGAAAGATCCCACATGCTTTAAAAGCATTTAAAGCAGTAGACATGGTGGCAGCTCGAATAAAAGCTTGATCTCAGCCATGCCGTTACAGCTTGGTCATAAAAAACGCTTAATGGCCGCATGAATCCAACATCACCTGGTTGTAATTTGTGCGTAGTATGCGGTGGAAAGCATATTATCATCACTCCATTATTACGCGCTTCGTCAATAAGTTCCAGACTGTGTGTGGGAGGCATGTCCATCTAGAAGAATAATTACTGGATTCGCCTTGGAAGCATTGGTGAACTGAACAAATTTTTTGAACCATGCTTAGAAAATTTCGGCAGTGATCCACCCTGTTTCAAAACATTCAGCCCAAGAATTCGGCAAAGCTCCGTATAGCAGTTTACGCTTCATTCGTTTTCTTGGGAAGATAAACATGGGTGGCATATAAAAACCAGCAGCATTGAAACAAATTTCAGAAATTGTCAAACCGAACAAACGTCCTTCCATTTCCTTTAAATACTCAACAAGTTCTCTTTCCTCTTCTTCAGTAAAAACCGTGGCTATTGGACCCAAAGGTACTTTTACAGTTTGCACTTGATTTTCATTTTGTCTGGCAAGTTTCACTTTGCGTTCTAAAGTAGTTTGCGGGACGTTGTAAGACTTGCTAGCTAATTTATAACCTTTTTTCCCATTTAGTACATCTTGAACAGCATTTTTCATACTATTTTCATCCCACCCCCCTCTATCAGTCTTCCTTTTATAATTTCAAACCATTACCTGTAAAAAATGTATTACTGTTTTGATACAGATACAAAATAACCAAAAAACGTCAAACAGACTTTTGTTAACAACTAAATTTTTTGAGGTTATAAAAACAAACCAAATGAAATGAGTAATTGTGTTTATTGCAGTTAAATAAACCTGCTCTAAGAAAAAAATGTACTCTAGATCATAATCATAGTAGAATTTGCATAGTCACGCAAATTACATGCCCGAAAAATTACATCAAACATTGAAAAAAATAAAAAATACTTACGAAATTTCAAAGCGCACACTCTCTACTTCGGAACATTGTTTTTCCTTGGGTGCCCGTCTTACCCCACCTTCCCCTATTTCGTTTCTTCTTTGGTGTTAGTTATATGACGCATCTTACTACAGTGTCGCCTTCCAAATGTCTTCTCTAGAATCTCTTGCACTCAGTGGCGGCTCGTGTTATTGTGCGGTGGTAGAGCCACGGCTTTGCGGTTCAATGTGGGGACTGAGGGAGGGGGGGTTATAAAAATTTTAAAATACAACATTGCAAATCTTTCTTACTTTAGAAATTATGACAATTTAAAGGAAGGGTTTGTAATTTTGTATGTTACCTTTCTAATGGGGTCGTTTCCTAAAATGGATTTATTAAAATCTAAACACATATTATCATTCTAGACAGGATATATAGTTCATATCCATTAACAGTTTTTTCCTTAATATGATAACTAAAGAGTAGTAAGAAAATAAAACAATTTTTCTTTGCCAGTGACGTCACAGTTCGTCGGAAGACGGTCTGTACAAATAGTAGAGCTGACAACGTAGCAATCACGTTATTGTTGTTGTGTCTTTGCTGTCATTCGTTAGTTGTCGGGTTTCTCTGCTTTGTTAAGCGCCTTCCACACGCAAGCGCTCCCGATTTCAGCGTTGTCATGTCGTCAAAGACTTGTGACGTCACAGGAGTAGCGGCTTTCAGTTGTGTATAATTTGTACATATAGATCTCAAGATTCTATTTTTAAAACTTAATTTATTATTCCCAAATCAGCACGGTTTCAGATGCTCTAGATCAACTGACTCAGCATGTTATACAGGGACATCATCAAAAGGAGGAAGCCACGTGACCACTAATTTAAAAGTAGCGCGAAATTTTACCTTTCAACGTTGGCTACATTCCCTCACGAGTATATTTCTAAACTAAAATTACATCGGCGTGCGTACGTTCCGTGGTTTTTTGGTCTCTGTTTTGCGTTTTCTACAGTTTATTTTGTTCTATTTAAAAATCAGACTAAACCGGTTTTTTGTGAGTTAATCGAGGTAAGTTAGATTTAACGCATTCAAAGTGTGATAATAAATTTTAAAACTTGCATAATTATTTCAGTTTGGAAGGTTACGTTTTTGCGATGCCTTTTACAAGCGAACAAGATAAATTTATTTTAATGGCTAACTATCGAAGTGGAACACAGAATGCAGATGGTTCATGGACCTATTCATTACAATCTTGTATCCAACAATTTGAACAAGCTTTTCCTGAAACGCAAGTCCACTACGATGCATTTGTACGTCGTAGGCATGATATACTTAAGCGGTTTGAAGAAAGACATTGCATCTGCAAAGGCAAATCATCTGGTAGACCAACTGTATTAACTGCTGAAGTTCTCGAGGACATGCAGATGCGAATGAATCGTAGTCCCCATAAATCCATTCAACGCTTAGCCACTGAAACAGGTAGGAATCTATTTGCATTAAACAAATAATATGTTTTGCTTCATTCGTGTTTTAAATTATTAATTATTTTGAATTTATCACCTGTAGTAATTCGATTGTTTTATTAGCAAACTTAAATAAAAACCTGGCACTGCTATTTATTTCTGAATTATTTACATTCATTAAACAATTTAAACTATTTTAAACCATAATCTAACCAACAACTTTTTCCGCAGGACTTTCATATGGAAGTTGCCAAGTTGCATTAAAAAAGAAGCTACGAATGCATCCCTATAAAGTGTCTGTAATACAAGAACTATTTCCGCGTGATCATCAATTACCAGTTCAATACTGTCAGTGGTTTATGCAACACTTGAACAACGATGACATATTAAATATTACATTTATGTCAGATGAAGCATGGTTTCATTTGTCGGGCTATGTGAACAGCCAAAATTACAGAACCTGGGCCACAGAGAATCCCCACAATTATGAAGAAACAAGTTTGCATCCCCAGAAGGTTGGTGTATGGGTTGCGATGTCAAGACGCAGGATCTATGGTCCATTGTTTTTTAATGACACAATCAGTGGAGAAAGATACCGAGATAATATTTTAACACCTTTTATCGAACAACTGTTGGATGATGAAATCCAAGAGGGCCAAGACGCACCACTATTCGTTATTTGGAAAGTTTTTTGATGACGGAGTGATTAGTTGTGGACGATGGCTCCCTCGGTCTCCCGATCCCACACCATTAGATTTGTTTTTATTTGGGAATTTGAAGAATAATGTTTACAGGCACCGTCCACAGAATATTGACGAATTAAAAGATGCCATACAAAATGAAATTAATAATATATTACCACAAACCTTAGTTTCAGTTTTCAATAGTATCAAAAATAGAGTTCGGTTATGTTTAGAGAAACAGGGTGGCCATATCGAACCATTTATGTAATTTGTACATAAATTGCAATAAAATGTAAAATAACTAAATGAAATTGTAAAATTTAGGATAAATGTAAGCCATTATTTTTAATTAAATTCTAGTAACCTGCTACCTAATGAATTATTTTTTTATAAATAATAAAATGAGTTTGAATTTCAAATATTCTTTAAATGACCAGGTATTGGTACGTTTACCCTACCTGCATAATTATCTTTTTATAAAAAATCCTTCATAGTGGACAGTTAAATTTAATAAAATTGAAAAAATAACTAAAAAGCTCTTGTTGAATAGCTACATCAGCATTGTTTGGGCCTTATCTAAGTCTTGTTTTTAAAAATATCTTTAATATATTGTCGTTTTTTAATTTTCCAATTTTATATATAATTATCTTTAAATATTTAAGTTTCTAAGTAGTTTCATCATATATCCAATACTACGCCACTGGAAAACTACATAATTCTTTATTACAACAAAGCTGCCAACAGTGCAAGATGTGTTGCCTAACCAACAGTAATTTAAAAAAGTACTAAAAAATCATCTTATTATTATAGGTACTATACCCTTATACGATCCAAAAATATAGAAATCAAACCTAATGACTTGTTTTCCTTGTGATCTGTCGACGTTTTCTTTATTATTATATTGCAAGTATACATAGTGTAATGATATTTGTAATTCAAGTCAATTAATATACATATAAGAAAGCCATGATAATGATAATGTAAATAAACTCTTATAATGAGTATAATATGATAATTAATTACTCAAAGGATTGAATTTAAATATACAAACATATTTGGAGTTGTATTAGATTTAGAACATTAATAATTACAAGAGTTAATTATGTTAGTTCAATATAAAGTAAATGTTAGCAGCTAGATTGTTACATATAAAAGCTAGTTTATAAAAAAGAAAGTTTACTGAGAAAAAAGGAAAAACAGTAACTAATTGTAAGTTTGTTGTTTTTAGTTAATAACAGACATTTTTTGAAAAAGTTGTTTGAAACAGATAAAATGTTAATAAAACAATATTTTTATGTTATAATTATAAGAACTTGTGTTAAATAAGACTTTTATTATATTCAATGTATACAATGGTATAACAAGTAAAAATTTTACAAGATGATAAAATAATAGGTGCGTGCCAATCTAATTTTGAGTTGTTTTAATATAAAAGAAAAAGTGAAAAGTCAATTATGAAATAGTGAAAACTAAGAAACAGGAACAGGAAATTGCAATATTAAATTAAAAGGAACTTTATTAAATCCATTAACATTGCAAGTGAATAGCAATACATCATACTTAAAATCAGTACATTAAGTTTCAGACTTCCATTCAAATTCCAATACTGTATTATCAGTCTTGCTGGAAATAAATTATTATTATTATTTTTCTTTGGTTGCTGAGAAAAAAAATTATATTTCAATGTAATGTTAGATCTAGGCATTCAAGATTATTAAAGAGCTCTGAATGTTTTACACACTTAGTAACAGCAGGCGTCATTAGAGTTGCCTAACCTAAGAAAAAAATACTTGAAGGAAGTGGCGTAGACTGAACTGATTCCATGGAAATAATTGAACATCGATCATATTTTTATTGTATTGTTAGTGCATATGTTATTACTCATTATATGCTTCAATAAAAATGCTTAGATAATAACAATTAAACTAATTTATTCTTATTGAGGAAAATATCAAATTTAACAACATGAAGTACTTTCTTCTAATTCCTAATTATAAAAGGCTCATTATTTATATCTTATCTCATTGCTAAAGCAACACTTTAATGCTAATGGTGAATAAAATGTTTTCAAATTTACTTTATCGCTTTTTCCATGACAGCATGAATAAAATAATAATTTCATGATAAATTTTGGTTGCTATGTTTTTTACAAACAAAAACAACTTTGAAAAGAATTTTTGAAAAATCCACAGTTCAAAACACAAAAGCTTTTTGTTTTTCACCTATCATTTCATGATTTATAATACTTTGGAAACAACCTCATAATGCCCTAGGGCATTATAAGCGGACGTTATAGATTATAATGCCTGCTAATTTAAAAACAAATGTGGTTATTTAAGACAGATCACTATAAATAAAAAAAGAAATTTTGGAATATAAGTTTTATTGAAAACAGATTTTTTAAACACATAAAGATATCAATCTTTTTTTCCAAAGTAAAAATTACAATTTTCAAATGTGCCTGAAAAAGAAGTAGTTCCAAGCCTGAAGTGCTACTTTTCCACTTTACATGCAACTTAAGTGTTTCAAAAAAAGCACCAGCCTCAACAAAAAGGGTGGACGAGGATAAGTTAAAAAGACCTATGTCCCTTAATTCTTTTTGGCCTTAATGCGATGGACTGTCTAACTAAACTTAAGGCACCTATTTGGTCTTTTTCTACTATGGTAAAACCTTATGAGGTGCAGTTTTGGTTTCTGGCACCTTAATCAGCAAAACAGATCCTTTGTCTTCAATATCATCAATAGTCATCTTAACCATTTCATCTCGCCTTAAACCGCCAAAAACACTCACCACCAGAATCACTTTAGAAAGGTATCATTTGGGACTTTTATTGTACTTGTTCATCTTTCAAAACTTTGGATTTTTTAAGTGCGTATCGTTTTGATTTAACATTTCGCGTTTTTTTGAAGGATCAAAAGCCATGTTTAGACTGTAAGGTGATGATGTGACCAATTACTTATGCAATTATTAATAATACGCACATTTATATATTCCATTCCTTTAGTTCAGTCATAGGGAATTCATTGTCCGGCGACGGTCGGCTAAGCAGACTTTTGTATATTTGGCCTCGGCTTCTAGAATATTCGGGCGTTCGTCATTGGTTATAAGAGGTTTATTCTCAGTGATACAATTTTCTGGGCGATCTTAAACCGATACCTCCGGTTGCTATTCTCGTTCCTGTACTTAGTGGCGACTTTTTCTGGATCGTTTCTTTGCTTTTTAACCTAAGGAGAGTCTGTAGAATATGGTTTACTGCGGTTTTGAGATCGTCTTTGTCACCTGTGGTGATGGTTATTAAGATTTTAAAGATTCCCGCTTTCTCTATGCTCCAGTCGTCGCGCTTTCCCTTATAGTCCAGTAGAAAACCTATGATTGGACAGTCCGCTGCTAGTGGTTGCACGGGCGGAGGAGGCGGTGGCAGAGCCTCATCCTCAGGCGGAGTGACTTTGGGTACTGGGATGTTTATAAATGTTTTTTTAACGACGAAAACATCGTCGCTTTCCTCCTTGTCACGGATCATCTCTGAACTATTGTCGGCGTCTACCGAAACAGACGAATCGGACAGCGGATGCAGTGGAAGGTCTGTTCAGGCCACTAGGTTCGGTAACGAGCTGAAATGTATAGCTGTGGAGTTGGCAGTAGGTGGATAAAGAGCCGGATTACGGTCTCTAGTTGAGCGAGGGCGTTGCACGGGAGATATAGTCTGGCCGTCGATGGTACTGGTGTCCTGCATCCTAGGAGCACTAGCCAGCCGCCGCTTCACGTCGGTGAGACTGAATCCCATCGTGGCTTCGACCCGGCAATTGTTCTGCTAAAAATTGATTTATTGACTTTTTTGTGTGCTACCTCTAGATCAGCTATTTCTATTAGTTGTTCTTGCGTTTATCTAATAGATGGTGTTTCTCTTGTTAAGTTTTCAGCCTGGCGCTCCAGATCCTCGTTGTAATAAACTGGATGTGTGCGCTTCAGGTGTTGACGCATGCACTGGAAGTTCTTATATGCCACTTGACACACAGGGCAGATCTCATTTTTCTGGTTTTCACCACGTTAGTATCTCTTAACCATACGCTGTTTTTCTATAAATTCATAATATGGGCTATGATTGGTAAGAGAAAAGAGACACCTCAATACTATGAGGAGTTGGGTGGCGCTTGTTTATAATGATAAATAAATAATAATAATGAGTAATAAAATAATAAATTATTATTGATTCAAATGTTGACCAGTTTTTTTATATTTATGCCTGTGTATAACAAAGGGGCGAGGTTTGTAGTTCTCGGCGCTTTCTATAAAAGTAGATAATGCTTAACTGTTCTAAGGAAATATCGCGGTAAGTACTTTAAACGGGATTAGACAAAAGCAAAATTCTCTAGCTTCTACGAAAATTTACAATGTGTAAACGTTTAGAATATTTCAAAGAAAGAGATTAAAAGCAAGACCCTTTTTTCTGTGAAGGTTTGGCGTGACGTCATATTCCTAAAAGTAAATCTTCTTCGAATTTTTAGTTTTTAGAAAGCGACACTACAACTATTTGTTAGATTATTGATGTCCAAAGAAGTATTTTCTATCATTACTTTCGTTGCTCAATATAAGTACATAAGTTGCCCTTTAGCCCGCAACCGTGCAGCAATTTTATGGATGGTACACTAGGATGAAGAATTAATGTATCCCAAAACATATTGCGTTAGAAAACTTACAAATTAAAGTCCATTGTATCATTCATTTGCAGTATCTTTGATAATCAACTTTAGGTGTACCAAGAATTTCTAGTGATGTTTTTTACTTCCATTTTTAGCCGCTAGACATCACTTTCACTTCTAATTTTTTTTAAATTGTTTAATGGAATTGAAAAATTAAATTAAAAAGTATTAATGAGTATAAACGAGATAAAACAAATTGGTCCACCTCTGAGGATTAAGAAAAAGTGAGATAAATAAAACAAAACAACGTTTACATTTTTTGTTTATTGATTTCAGTTACACATGCCGTTCCATTTATTCATTCTTGTATCAAGTAATTCAATTTCATCAGAAATGTAATTCCTACGTTTAACTATAATATAAATTCTATAAGAAATACCAACAACGGAAAGGAATAAAACTAAAACAACTAGACATAAAATTAATAGAGTCGTGCTTAACGATGCATTTAGACTTTTGTTGTCGTCTTTAGCGATATGATAAATTTCATTCAAAACTGCAGTATCATTAAGGAGGATTTCGTTCGTGCGTTTAAACGAACTATTGAATTTATCATACTCTTGACAGTGTATACCAGCTACATTCTCTTCGTCGTAAGATAATTTTTCATTAACGGTATAATTGATAGTTTTGTTGCGGAAATATTGTAACATTTTCGATAGGAAACTACAAGAGAGTTGATTTTCGCGTATTTTTATCGATTTTAAATTTGATAACAAAGATACTATGATATCATACTCGATATATTTTAAACGGTTTCCCACCAAATCTAAAGTTCTCAAATTTTCTAGTGGAATTAAAACCTTCTCAGATAAACTCTCTAGATGATTATAAGAAAGATTTAATGTTTCTAAATTTTTTAAATTGTGGAATGTTAAATTGTTTAGATCTTTCAGATTGTTATAAGATAAATCTAAAATTTCTAAATTAGCAACAAATTGAAATGCGTAATTTGGGAGTTCAATAAAAGAATTGCTTTTAAGAATGAGATGGATTACGTTGTGAAGACCATAAAATGAGGAGCTGGTCAATATTATGTTATTATTAGATAAATCGAGAACTCTTAGGTAATTTAAATATTGAAACATATCTTTGGTTAGTTTTCTAATATTACAGTTATTTAAGTTTAATGATTCCAAATTGTGTAAATTATGGAATTCCTTATTTTCAATTGTTATATTATTGTAAGATAGAATTAATGTTTTTAATGATTTTATATCAAAAATTGGAATTTTACTTAAACTATTATTATGCAAATTTAGTTCTTCTAAAGATGTTAAATTAACAAAAGTGTCCGCTTCAATTAAATTGATTAAATTATTTTGCAGATTTAATTTTTGTAACATGAAATTACAACAGAAATGACTCCATTTTATTGTTTTAATTTTATTACCTTCCAAGTTAAGATTTTCTAAAAATGCTAAACCTTCAAAAGCATTATTTAAGTTTTCTATTTTATTATAACTTAAACTAATATAAACTAAATAACGTAAATGTGAAAATCTAATTAATTCTACAATATTATTGTAATCTAACATTAATATTTTTAAAATTTGTAAACAATTAATCGAAGAATTTTTTAACGTTTTCAAATCATTATTTTGCAAATACAAACGTTTAAGTTGTAAAACTTCACAAAATGGTATTTTATTAAAACTAACAAATTTATTATTATTCAAATTTAATTCTTCCAAATTTGCAACATTCTTAAACGTATCGTTTTTTAAATCGCTCAAATTATTATTGCTAACATCCAACACTTTTAAATTATCCAGATCTTTTAGGAAATTTACAGGAAGATCGCTCAAATTATTATTTGCAATATTAAGTATTTGAAGTTGGTATAAATTTTCAAATATACTACTTGAATTCGAATTATTTGCAAAATTAATTCTAGATTTCGTAATTATTAATTCTCTAGTCTTTGGAACGTTTTCGAAGAGATCCGCATTAATTTCGTATAAATTAGAATTTTTTATTGTTAACCTAACTTCTTTATAAACCGTAACGTTTTTTAATTCGTCTATGTTATCGATGTTTAAATTATTGCAGAAAATATCATAAACGTAGTAACCATATCTTTCATCATAACTCATTTCTTCCTGACAGTTTCTTTTATAGATTGACGTAACTTCCATGGATAATCCTATAATGGTTATTAGTTGAAGAATTTCCATTTTGTTATCTGCAAAAAAAAATAAAATAAATATTACTATGGTGAAGGTTTCCTGATAGCTTTTATATTATTAATAAACTGTTAATTACTTTCTATAGATTAATAATATTAGACATTTGAGGTAGATAGGTATTTGGTAACTAAATAATTAACTAATTGGATATGTAACAGAAATTAGAAAACGACAAGTTTGAACTAAATACATGTAATAGTGTTATTTTTATATTTATAAAACAAGTTAATTTTGCATTGCAATTGCTTAATACTATAGTTTTAGCAAATATTAAAATTTTGATACCGTTACTCGCCATTATGAAAGACTTTTCTCAAGTGTCAGAAAATTCTCGAATTTGCACTGTTCGTAGTATTTACAAAAGTGTGCAAAATGGCACCAAAAGAAATATTTGCTGTTATTCTAAATTTCCGCTAAACCTGCTAAGCTCAAAAGTGAAAAGTCACGGATTTTGATGATATTTGAAAGACCAGTTAAAGCATTGCAAACGCTATTTATACCCTTTATTTGAGTCAACGCATCAAAATCGATCAATGCATTTTTCAATGAATACGAAAACTGTTTTGCCGACCCTAACAGATGCTATAAGTCTTCCAAATACTATCAAGATCTGAAATTCAAATTTTAAGCTGAAAGATTTGGCAAGTGTTTTAGATATTATCAAAATCTTAGACTCACAACTTTTAAACTGTAAAATTAAGCAAAAGCCACTACAAGTCTTCCAAAGATTATCGAGATTTGAGTGTTTTTTGAGTCGACAGGTTTTATAAAAATTAACTAAAAGTTTCTCAAATATTATTAAAAGTCTTCCAAATATTATGAAGATCTGAAACTTGTAACTTTTGAACTGGATGGTTCGGCAAAAGGGCGTTATAGATTTTCTAGATATTATCAAGATTTAAAACTTTTAGTTTTTGAGCTGAAAGGTTTGGCAAAAAGCTACAGATTTTATTTGCTGTTTTTTTTTATTATGTTTGTCTAAGCTAAACAATCTGTTTATAACGAACTTTTTGGGCTGCTACTACTACGCAGATTTATTGGCCCAGTTTGTCTAGTTTAGTCTAGTCTAGCTCATGATTTTCCTATAAAATCCAAAACAGTTTTGGTATATCTTTGCAAGACTCTTTTAAATCAAGATTTGTTGGAAAGAAGATGCTAGATATAGCTTGCTCAAAATCCAATACGGGTTTGGAATTAATTAGTAAAGTCAAAATGAATTAATTAAATGAGGAAAACTGTAAGTACAAAGTTGAAATGTTTTTATAAAGCGTAGAATGTTTCCAGAAAAACAATCAAGCATAAAACTGAAACTGTATTTTGTTAGATTACAAGCAATTTTTCAGGTTTACTTAAAAATGTAATAATTTATACATAAATAAGCACCAGTCAAAATAACGCCAATTGACTTACAAATTTTTATTTATGTTAATTACATTACATATGTTTACATTTATAATTAAATATCTAGATATCTTTATTGGTTTGTTGCCATAATTAATTCGTTCCGCAGACCCGGGTCTGTTACAGAAGGTAATAGAGTTTTTGCTTTATTATTATTATTATTGTTATTATGTTAATAAAATAATTATTGCGTTAAATCAATTGTGCTGAGCTACTGCGTTGCATTGATTTCGTTATCTGCACATTTTTGAATTAAATTTTTGCAAGTATTTCTCAAGATATTTTTGCAATACCTATAATTATACTTTTATAGGTCATTCAATTACCAACATATAACAATTTAAAATGTTTATTTGTTTTGTAAATAACTCTCGATTCTTCTTTGTTTACAATATATAGGGTATTTCCGGAACCTCTTCTTTTGTAGTACAGAAGAATCTTAAATCAAAATTTGGTACCTTGTCTTGTAAACGGAAACCTTAAGCTTTAATTCAAACTTCAATCATGTTAGGGACACCCTGTATAAAATAAATGTGTCAGTTTGTATGTAACAACACGTACTTGTTATGTCATTTTATAATTTCAATATTTCATTGAGCAAGATTTTCAAAAAAGTATTGATGTTGTAGAAAACTTTCTGGAAGAACAAACACATTTTGGTTTCGCTAAAAATCAACAATTACACCTTGTTTAGAAATTCTAATTATCGGGTGACTGGTTATGTGCAGTACTATTCTATTTGATTCACAAGTCAACCATGCACATCATATAGTCTAGATTTTTATGCAATAAATAAATTAAAGAATTTCTAGGTACGCATAAACAATCGGTAGTACGTCGATAGTTTTCTAAATAGTAAGAGAAATTACTTGGACATGTCAGTTTTATTTATATCAGCTGAACTTATTTTTAATTCCTTTTAAAGATGAATTAGAAAGTGTCGACTGAAATATCAATTTTGTTTTGTACTACCAGCAACAACAAACTAATTAGTTGATTTCGTTTTAATTAATTGACTAAAGTAGGGCTGTAAAGATAAAATCTTATTTTTGTTTGCATGGATTGTATTATAGAGTTTTATCAAAATCTAGACTTTTGAATTTCAAATTTAAAATATTTCTTAGTTTGAATAAATTTCTTTTGTTTTCTTTCGAAAATCTCTATTTACGCATATCTAGAAATAGACCGTTTAAAGATCTCTATAGTGTAACGGAAAACAAAACTAAAATGTAAAAAATGAGCATCACTAATGTTACTATGAAAATAAATTAATTGAATATTATACAGGATGATCAATAGCATCATTATTTGTAGAAATATCAAAAATATTACACAGGAAAGTTGTAAAGAACGTTAGCTACACATTATAAAATTATCTTAACCATACAGGGTGTTTCATAAAATAGTGGCACGCTAACAGACACTTGATGATTCGCTACATAAGATGATGACATTTGCATTTATTGACTATCCTGTTTTGAAGAGAGTGAATCTTGATAATATTGCACTGTTTGGCACAGCCTCAAAGCTATGTACTGACAGTTGAAAATCTTTCCTTCAAAATCAATACATTCTGTAATATTTTATATCGAGTTCTTTTTGACCATCAGTCTTCCATCTTAGTTTTGCATCTAATGTCATGCTTAGATATTTTGCGGAGTTTGCCCAAGGGATAATGTTATCATTGATAATTATTGATGGCCGATTCCTTATGGTTTTATAGGTAGAGTTGTCAAGAATCTTTATTTGTTCAGTTTTAATATCTCATTCTGAATAAGCATGTTCTTGCTTTACTCAGAATATTCAAAAATGTAAAATTGTATGGCTGCTAAAAATTCTTTGAGCAACATCTTGTTTAAATTAGAAATGAGGACTATTACCAAGCAGACCTTTTTTCTTCCAGCACTTGGCAATTTTATGTTTCTGCTCTATGCTCAAATGCTTCCACGTAAATCCAAATTGATGATTTGGTATTAATTTTTAATTATCTACGTATGGTTTTTGAACCTGAGCCTGAATCATGACTCCTGCTACCTTCTAACTAGTTAGGACAAGCTTTAACCCAAAACACGCGTTAATTAAGTTTGTTTGACTATACCTTTTCTGGAAAGGAGCTTTTTTTAGACTTTATATTGGTGTTGATTTCCTTGGGTATCACTAACGCGATTTTTTCACCTTCTTGATTGTCAATATCCCCTAGTGTACTAAGATTTTGATTTACACTTGGTTTACAGATTTTTAAACGGTTAGGAAACAGATCTGCTTTCTCTTGATTATCCTTTAAAGACTTCAACGTTTGCAAAATTTACAAAAGTAAATAAATGGGATGATAAGTTCAATGAGAAGATATTAAGTTTGTTTCCTCAATGTGTTAGCCATTCCAAAGGTAAACAAAAAAAGTTAAAAAAACAGATAATGAAAATTTTGATGAATTGGTAAGTGATTTCCAAACTAGTAAGTAGAACCATATTACAATCTCTATGAAGATAATGATGGAAGTTTCTTGAGCTAAACAATGTCATTCTTTTGTTTATTTAAAGTTTCTTATTATGGCGATATTAATAATGATTTTCACGTATAAACATTCAAACCAAGCCCTTCAATGGTATCAAAATCATGTAAGCGCCTCGTAAAAAAATCACATCTACGCTTTACCCTTGTTTTTCCTTTATTTCTATTCGTTACAAACATAATTGGTTAAAAAACTTTTGTTTTTAAAAAATATTTAGTAACCCGTAGATTTTTCTTTTTTTTTGAAAAAACAAAAACCCAATAAATTGGTCTTTAAAATAGATAACTTAATTTTAAATTTAAATCTACTGCTGTTTGGTTTGTACAAAATAATTTTATTGAAAAAAAGCACAATGAAAAAAACCAAAATTTTTAAATTTTCTAGCTACATAATAAAATAAGAAAAGATCTAGACAGCTACGATTTGTTTTCAATTTTCTTAAATTGCGTGTTTTCTTTCAAATGCAAAACCTTGCACTTTACTTGCAATTTAATGCGCAAAAGCTTTCCAGCGTTTAATTTTCTTGTTTTTAAGATGCACATCGCTTCTAAATAATGAGTAATTAAACAAGAATTAACATAATTTAATTAACTATACTGAAGTACTAGGTATAATTTTTCATAAAAATGAAAACACTAAAAGCTACCACTTTTACAATTTATACCCCGTTCATAAAAAATTATTTCAAATTTGAATATACAATTTGTTTCAAAGAACACTAGATATAATACAAAAAATATAAAGATTCAACACTCACTTGATATCGTTATTTCACTTAATTGAAGGGTACCAAACAAACAAGCTGCAAATTTGAACACAAAATAACTTTTGTATTATTATAACCGGCACATGTGAAAGGTAATTTTCTATTAACTTGCCCAGTGTGAAATTGGACAGCAAAAAATGACCTTAAGAAGCAGATGATTTCTAATTGAAACGTAATTGAATTAATTTGTTAAAAAATGTTAATTTTTTTCATCTTACCTGCAATAATTTGAACCGATTTAAATTGCATATCCGCATGGTGTATCCATCCACGACTAATCAAGTGGCCACTAACTTAACATATTTTATCAGAACGTACTTGTTACACATTTAAATAAACGAAAACTAAAAATAATTGATAAGAAGTATGATAGGAAAATTATGCGTTTGAATTTGTGCCTGAACAGACTTGCTTAATAACGGTGCAGCAGTTCTGCAAAGTAATGCGGTTAAGCAAGGAAAAGCATTAAGAAAAAAATTATTTAATCGGAATTCCGCGTTCTTGTTTAGTGCAAAAGCTTTTTTCTATTTACTAGTTTAGCGAAAGGCTTTATTTGCAAACAACAAGTGGGAGAAAGTCAATAGCCTGTATTTAAAATAAAATCTAATGTACAAAATTATGATACTACAAAATGCAATTGCAACGTATTACGCACATTACATTGAGAATTCAAGGTGATTGCTTTGTTGTAAACAATTTCTGTTAAGGTCTTGTGTTTCTCTCTTTTTACGTAAACTATAAAAATTCAAGGGTGTGTGTTTGTGATTTATGATTATGAAAGTACTGAAGTAAACTAACTGAAAGTTACGATACGTCCATTTGTTCAACAATATTTTTTGTTCCTTGATAACTAGTTCGCGGTTTCAAGAAAAAACGAATTGCTTCAAATCAAATTCTCTAAGCCCAAAAAGTGACAGACAAAAGTAAATTAAGTTTTCACTCTACTAGTTCACTCAGAATGAATTATTGTTAAAAAAAAACTGCCATTCTTTATTCCTAAATATTTTACTCATCTTATTCCTTCTTAGGTTTTCTGGGCAAAGTTTAAGTCTGACACTCAGTTACAATTAAAATAATCTCCAATATCTTTTATTTCCTCCAAAATACGAATGTTGTGTGTCGATATCAAGTGATCAAAGAACGTTACTTACAACACAATTTGAATTCACTTTGCTGTATGCGCTGTGGCACCGTCTTGTTGAAGTTGAAATCATATAAAGGTTTTTGTTACAAAAACACGTTAATTAATTTTGCGAGAAAGTGACGTGACACTACATAAACTTACGAAATTTTCTCTCTCCTTCTAATACCGTTACGTAGCTGTGACGTCACTGGTGTTTCTTCTCTCTTTCTTTGACAACGCTGAAACGCGGTGCATCATTAACTAATATGAAAATTCTTATAGTGAAAATTGCTTTTTATCGAAGGATTTCTACAAGAAATGTTTTTAAACCAGAAGCTTCATAACGATAGTATTTTGTTTTTTTTTTCTAGAAAAAGACATTTGCCATCTTGACCTGAAATAGAAAGAGCGAAAAGATGGAGAAAGTCTTGATGTTATTCCAAGTATTTTGGAAAGTGTCTTCTAGGTCTTTCTAGATATTTCATTTTGCGTCTGGAGTGCAAGTTGGAAGTTTAAGATAAGCTAATCTTATTGTATTTGCGTCACCCTTCCGGATAATCAAGTTCAGTACGAAATTCCAGAGTAGCCCGTCCTTTGTCCTGACTTAAGCATAGAGGAAGTAGTGATTGAGAAACATTATGGAAATGAAAGACTCATCCCATCCAGTTAAAAGGTACAAAATAGTTGCAATGCAATTTAGACATGCCAAAGTCTGCCAGGGGCGCAAATACAATACAAATGATTTGATACTTGCAAAAAATGTTAGGCGAAAACACTTCGGTCATTCAGGCTGAGCTGAGAGCAGTTGCGTGAATAAAAATAAGGAGAAAGCCAAAACGGAAACAAGTACTTTCAGGATCTTGATTAACTCTCATTTGATGTTGAAGTTGCTCGAGATTTATCAAACCATAATAGATATCTAGGCGCAGTGGATGCAACCATCTCTCTATTTTGTGACACTAGAAACAAAACCATACAAAAGTAAAGCAAGTTCGCTAAGAGCGAAGTATACGAATATTAGGCAAGAAGTGCGCGGATTTAGAAAGATGCGGAAGTGTTCACACCTCCACGAAATTTGCACGTTGTTGGCGATCCTCGGTCTTGACCTCATATGTGTGAGTGATGGTCGGGGGCTATTAAAAGCGTCCAATGTATTCGTCAAAATTATAAACTTGCCGCGCAGAAATTTGAGTTTAGTATTCATCAGAAGAGTAGCGGTCAGCCCGCAAGCTCCCCCGTTCAGCTAGAGCTCAAAATCAACAATCATTTGGAATTCCCCTCGGATTCAGGCAAAGTGCCGCCCCTTCAATTGGCCATTCTTGTGTGGTAAACAACCTGTACACCTATATGCTGTTGCTGTGGACGTTCCCATCGCAAAACCTACTGGAGAGTGCAAACTCCTCTTCCCAAAATGGAAGTCCAAAGTAGGTGTTTGCAAGACCGGAAGGCCAGAAACTTTAGTCGGGATGGCAAACACTCTTATTTGTCCACACAACGCATGACACTGGTCAGCCTGCAATATTCGCATACGCAGACATTCCCTTGGTGTTAGATGAATGTAATGGCAGGAAGAAGCCTATAAGGTATAGTCATTAGTCCTTGCCAAGATAGTGGTGAAACCTATACACGAAATGAAGCCCAACCAAATTGAAGTTTTTCCCGAACTTCTTCACACTTCATATTCTGTACCACAACTAATAAGAAGTCTAAAGTAAAATTCCAGCCAGTATACAAACCAAAATGGAATTTGCAAGTGATAATCGGTTCACTCTGTATAGCAAAAAACAACTGCTAGTTCAAGATAGACGGTATGGTCTATGTTCTTCTAAGCATCGAGAAAACTTACGATTTACATTGTACATAATACAACCTTCCAGCTGAGAAAATTTGATGCGGAAACGATAAAAAAATTTAATTTTTGCTTATAATAGAGAAATAAAAGAAAATTGTTAAGTTTTGATTTCACCAACGGATCTGGATTGGGAAACTAGGACAGTGCAGTGCAAACCCTATCGCTCTGTCTCTATTATGATACGAGATGAGAGGTCTGATGCCCTAGTTCTTGTTTTCCAATTGAGCTTACTATACAGAATCACATGCTATTATTCTGTACCATTTTGGCGCTCTGTTTCGGGTTAAGACTTATCTTGTTAGCAGAAAAAAAACCCAAAAAACTACCACAATGCAAGTCCTGTAATTTAGACAGTCTAACTAACCTGTTCTAGATTATATATCGTGGTTTACATTGCGTACAAATCCATGGTTGGCTAATAAGAAAGTATCTACTTATAAGCAGAAAAAGTTACAAGTGGCATTGTTTTCTTCTTTGTATTAAAGTTTCAAATTAGGATTCATTATTTACAATCGAATTTCTAAAGAAAAAACACGTTTTACTTGAAAACAGCAAAAACTTAATTGCATCTACGGCATAAAATAAAAATCAAAGCGAGTAATTGTATAAAATTTGCATCGTCATCTTTACTGTTGCTCAATTCTGTTGCATATTTTTGGTAAAAGTGATTTTTACGAGTGCGATTAGTCACATTAAATTTAAATTTTATCTTACGGCTGTTCAAACCACTGCAAAAATTAAATTGTCGACTTTTTCAATTAAGATTGTAACTTGAAATTACTGATTTGATTTAAACCGTTTAACTAAATACCGATAGTATCAAAGATAAACATCAAGAACGATAGATATTTATTATTTATGTAACTAAATCTTTCTTTAACAGTTACTATCAATTAATAAAGTAGACCGTTTTTTTCTCTACTTCATTGGATTACTTCAAATATAGTACAGAGAACGTTCAAAAA
This sequence comes from Ignelater luminosus, assembly GCA_011009095.1. NCBI lineage: Eukaryota > Metazoa > Arthropoda > Insecta > Coleoptera > Elateridae > Ignelater > Ignelater luminosus. Next base: position 91,387 of record VTPC01003369.1, read on the forward strand.
GTTACCTACTTCTGTAATATAAGACTTTATTGCTAATACAATACAGTAGAAAGATATATAGAAAAACAAAAGATGATCAGTCATCAGAGCTATAACTTTTTAGTCGCCACGTAGCTGTAATAAGTCGTTCTATCTTTCTGTTAGAAAGGTTCTTCCTAACGGGCTAATATGGAGCCTGCAGTAAAACCAACGTAAAATCAATTTAAACGCCGAAGGCAATATAAGCAGTAACAGCAGTACAAAACTTCGAAGTGTGGAGAACCTGAAGAACTTATAACCTTCAAACTTTAAAATCTCCGAAAGCTAGAGAAAAAGCCAAAAAAAACTGCGAACCCATCTACAATTACCCAAACTTCGATTTTTAAAGCGCTTCGGATAAGAGTATTGTTCCACAAGAAAAAAAAGTGGTAGATGAAGAAACCCAAAGAGATCATCAGGGACGCTGAAAGCCTTGTATTTTTTTCTGCACCTAACAACTTAAATAGAAATTTTAGTAAGAGGGGTTTTTGTTATAAAAAAGCAATTGCTGATTATTATTTCCTAATAGAGAAAATTACGTTTATGTTCTTTGATAAATTACAAAAAAGCTGCATTTAGTTTTATTATCTATAAATCACATATAATGTGCACAATCAAAAAGGAATAAAATTCGTAATTGTAATATAAGATAAAAATTACGTATACCATGTTTATTGCCCAACTTTCTAAATTAAGAAAATTCTAATGTATTGTATCTTTGATAAATTTAGAAATGATATACTTAATCCAGAATTGATAAAAAGATTAAACAGAAATAACGCAGAAGTATAGGCAAAGGAACTCAATTACGCAATTCATCGGTATTTTTTTTACACACAGTTTTTCTTTACCTGCTACATGTGCAGTCAAACAAGAAAAATACTCATATTTCGAGCAAAAAGACACATTGGCAACGCAGCTTTGGATGCTGACATCTAATGAAAGATCTGATAATTAATTTTGACAACATTTCACGAAGACTTCTTGCATGCCATGTGACTGGTAAAAGAATGTAGAACTATCGTCTGCAAAACATTTATTGTTTGTATTTTTATATAGAAGACACAACAGACTTATAGTAATTAAAGGTAAAAACAAATTAAGTATACGTCATAATGCATGCATATAATAAATGAGAATATAAAATTAAACTTCAAACAAATCATGAAAGATCTTATTATTATCTTAAATGGGATCCTTCTTATTGTTTTACATCAGAAATGTTATTTGTAGGTAATTAAGGTTGGCAAGGAGCAATGGAGGTTGTAGTAGTTAAAGTAGAAGAAAATAAATACGATATACCACCCTTGCCTTCTATCGATCATGATCAAACAACGATGGAGACTGCAATCAAAGTAGAAGATAATAAAGATGACATACCACTCTTACTTTCTGACCATGAGCAGCAGTCTCTACATTATATGGTATACACATCTGCATGCCAATTCCATGCAATACTAATTCTGTCTTTCCCAGATACCTGTTTCTGAACTTGCTATTATAAAACAAGATGAAATTGATATAAAGGAGGAAGTTCAAGATGAAGAGTTACTTTGCTGTAACATATGTGATTATCAGTGTACACAGAAACACTATTTGGATATGCATATGCATAGTCATAGTGCCAAGACACCTCTTGAATGTAAAATCTGTCATCTAAAGTATAAAACAAAAAGCAATTTCAAGAAGCATTTGCTGGTTCATACTAGAGAAAAACCGTTTGAGTGTAAAATATGTAGTTACAAATGTTTGACACAATACTCTTTGAAAAGACACATGCTGCTAAATCACACAGTAAGTACTAATGATAACGAGAAACCTTTTCAATGCAGCCTATGCGATCGGAAGTTTGTGTTTAAAAGCCGATTTAATGCACATATGCAAATTCATACCGGCGAGAAGCTGTTTAAGTGTCAACTGTGTGATTGTAATTTTGCATACAAAAGCGAACTTCGACGTCATATGCAAATTCATAGTCAAGAGAAACCTTTTCAATGCAAAATTTGTGGTTGCAAGTTTAAACACGGGCCTAGTTTTGCAAGACACTTACGGATGCATAGTGGAGAGAAACCTTTTCAGTGTGACATATGTAAAATGCGTTTTCTTGATCGCCGCGATCTTAAAAAACATATAATGAAGCATAACGATGAAAGGCAATTTGAATGTAAAATATGTAGTCGTAAATTCCTACAAAAGGCCACTCTAAGAAGACATATTGTGTTTGTTCATAGGAATGAGAAACCATTTGAATGTAACGTATGTAAAAACAAATATACAGCGAAAAGCGTTTTAAAAACGCATATGCTGATTCATACTGGCGAGAAACCTTTTGAGTGTCATATATGTGGTCAAAAATGTAGAACAAAAGGAACTTTACAAAAACATGTTAGTGTTCATACCGGTGTAAAGCCTTTTAAGTGCAATATATGCAATATGCGGTTCTTGAGGAAATATAGCTTGAAGTTGCATATGTGCATTCATAGTGGCGAGAAACCTTTTCAATGTAACATGTGCGATTATAAATGCACACAAAGAACCACTTTACGAATACATATGCGTCATCACAGTGGTAACAACCTTCTTGAGTGTAAAATATGTCATAAGAAACTTTTAACAAAAACCACTTTACGAAGACATATGAATGTTCATATTGGGGAGCAGCCTTTCGAATGTAATATATGTAACAGTAAATTCTCTAGAAAATATAATTTAAACAAACATATGCATAATCATAATGAGGAGAGACCTTTCGTGTGCAAAATATGTGGCTATAGATGTAAAGAGCAAGCGCACTTAAAGGGGCACATGTGGAATCACACTGAAGAGAAACCTTTCAAATGTGAATTATGTACTGCAGGTTTTTCACAGGCGCGAGGTTTACGTACACATATTATTCGGGCTCATGGTGAGAAACCTTGGAAATGTAAAATTTGTAGTGAGAAATTTTCAAAGAAAAGTGATGTAAAAGTGCACATGCGTATTCATGATGATAAGAAACGTTTTGCATGTACGATTTGTAGTAACAAATATGAAAAGAAAACCAGCTTGGAAAAACATATGAAAGATCATGCTAGTGAGAAACTGTTTGAATGTAGCATGTGCACTTATACATGCCCAATGAATAGCAATTTACAAAGACATTTGTGTTTATAAGTGCTCAATGACTATAAGATTTATAACAAGTGATCATTAAAATTTCAGTTCTCGGTAGGCTATGAAATTTTTCAGTAGGACGTCGCCAACCAAAACACATAACCTACAAATTCGAACTATCAATTTGACAGATAATTTGTACTGACTCTGCGTTCGGTAGGTACCTCTGACAGCTATTTATGCTCGGGATCATCTCTTGTTTGTGTCGCTTAAATCTGGATTATTATTTGACTGACAAGAACAAGAGATAGCTGTCAGAGGTACCTTACCGAACGCGGGATGAGAATGGGTTACCTGAGACATGAATTTCTTTTCATAGCCTACTGAGAACTGAAATTTTAATGATCGCATGTTAGTTATTAGTAGATGTAGTAGAGTTAAACTGTTCGTTGCAGTAGGCGTTTATGAATACACATTTGAAGTCATCCTAGTATAAAGAAAACTAATGATAAACCCAGATAAATCTTTATGACTACATAAGCTAGGTATGCTATCCTGGTGTAATATTGTGTGTATTAGTAATGTTATTATGTTAGTTAATGTTATTTTATAATCTATAGATTTTTAAAAAACACTCTTTGTAACTACAACAAATTCGAATTTAAAGACTTGAATAATTAGTTAATTACCATCGAAAGCTTATAATAAGTAACTATTCATAAATGATACTGAGAAATTAGAATCGCAATATCCTGTAAAGTACTAGAGTGTATTTGCTTACTTTTGCTAATGTTTATATTTCTGTTTTTGTTATTTTGCTGTTAACTAATAACTTCTATTTATACCTATATATTATTGATTCACTTTACATCCACACTGTCAATGTCATTATTATTAAAAATTTGTGACTAGCTATAAGTTCCGCTTTTATTCCAAATGTACATGAAGTTATGTGACGGATTTGTCAGTAATGTCAAAAAATAGTGATTCAATAAAAAGGTTAGAATTCTTATAATGTAAAATTTATTAAGTGCCAACACATTATATTCCAAACACCGCAATTACAGCGTATAGTTGACTGATTGTTGTCAAAGCTAGTTAATGTGGGATAAAATACCGCGTCAAACAAAAAACGATCGCAAATTGAGCTCGAGCGATTTTTTCTCCGCTAGAGGCGTTGCTGTTCTAAGTTAAATTTGACAAATTTAAACGTCGGTTTATAAAAGTTTGACGTTATTAAAATTTAAATTTTAGAAAAATATTGAACGCATTTTTGGGGTACTCTATTTCTGATCTGAAACAAATTACATGACAGAATTATCCGGATTAACCCAGTTTATCCGGAAAAACGGTTAAGTAATCACTACAAAATCTTTTACAGGATTTTATAAAAAGTAATTGTGAAAGTGATGAAACTGACATCTAGGAAATAAAAAATATTCATGCTCATACAAACCGTGCAGAGAATCATGAATAATATGCAGCAAGGCATTTATAATTCCTTTTATCTAAAATCTAAATCTTAATAGCCTCAAACCTATAAACTCACGTTTAAACTTAAGCTAACAGTGCCTCTAGCAGGGGGAAAATCAATGATGTGCGTGTCAACAATGTCGACGTCAACAATTCATTGTTGACATGACCTTATTGATGTCAACAATTTAGACATTATGAATGCACATGCGCAAAGCTGTTAAACTTGATTTTTCCTTTATTATTTAAATCTGAAATAGTTTATTACAATAATTTTTATTTGACTTGAAGTATGTGAGGGCAAATAGGAGGCACAGGGAATTGTGAGATGCTTAAGTACGTTCAAGTCTAATGTACGTATAGAATAATTTTGATTAGAAAAAAAATAAATGCTAGGATGTTGTTCATCATGTTAGCATTTGTTTTTTCAATTAATACTAACTGTCACATTGCTAGAATTGCCCCCACCACAGTTTATACCTTACAGAATCAGATGGGTCCCTTCCCCTACATTTTGTCTTCCACTTCAAAAAACTCGCGGTCTATGCGCAGAGCACTATTTTCTGTCCAGAAGTAGAGGGATGAAAAACCTAACCTTAACCTTCAAAGAAATAATCTCATAAAAGATTGTATTATTTAAATGAAATGAACTTGCATATTCTGTAAGTGAATTAGTGAAATTGTTGAGTGTTGGTAAGTTACATTAGTTGTGAAATTTGAATGTCAACTGCATATATAACCTCCCCTACAAGCGCGCGGTCTACAGTTTAGCGTGCGCAGACCAAAAACCACGAACACGAAAGATCAAAAGAACCGCTCTGAGTGATCTAACTGATTCTGTAAGGTATAAACTGTGCCCCCACATATCCGAACTAAAAATCTTAGTATGGGCCTATGGAGCTATGAGTAAACCCAATTCATCAAAATTCTTATTCTTGGGCCTTTCAGACATTTTGATTCTTGAATTGTCTTGAACATCTTATTAATGATTTTATTAGACATTTTAGCTTATTTTAGCACCTGTGTTTACAGGTTAGGTTTAACGAAAAATGTGCAGAATCCTACTTTATTTGCAAAGTTGACACATTGTCGACATTGTTGACATTTTTGACGTGAGAAATTAATTGTTGACACGAAAATGTCAACAATCATTGTTGACGTGTCAACGCACATCACTGGGGAAAATTGTTAATGAGTCCAATTGGTGATCATCTTTTGTTGGTGTCGGTACTTTGTCTCACATCAACTGGGGCCACCAACAATATATGTGGCGAACTAAATAGAGTTGTTGCGTTGTTGTACACTCACGCTAAACTTTCTGCTAACTTTAAGATGACGTCATGTATTACCATAAATTTTTTAGTATGTTGAATTAAAAGTAGAGTTATCGCATATACCGTATACGTTAAGGATAAAATCTGTAAACAAAGTGGCATAACCTCTAAATTCTCTTTTAGTGAATACAGATATGTAGCTGCTACAGCTGTAGTTTAATCTCTTATTAGACGATTTTATAACAAACGTACGTAAAATGAAGAGCCTTTTCAGTGCAGCACTTGTAATTAATGCGTACAGAAAGGTAGAAAAGCATGTGAGTGTACATATCGAGGAAAAACCTTTTAAGTGCAGTATTTGTAATTGCAGATTTACACTAATTTAGAAAATATATAAAAAGACAGTAACTATAGAAATTGAAACTGAAGAATTGTTATTAAAATTATCAAACTGATGTATTTGTACATAGTAACACATGAGTGTAGATACTGATGCAAAGCCTCTTTTAAATACACTTGAAAAAGTAGATCAGAAAGCAGCGTTCAACAATATACCAAGACTGTTGTTGTCATTGCTTTAACTTAGGTTTATGTACTAACTAAACACAAAATACTTTATTGCCCCAGTTACATATTGTGACTATAAATAAAGTGGCGCCTGGTAACCTAACTTCTGGTGGTGCACAAACCATGTGATCGCCGCTTGATTGGTTGAAATTGTCAAATTACACAGAAACAAACCAATCAAGGGCGATCACGGGGATTGTGCACCAACTGAAGCCGTCACTGATGGTTTATATGTTGGTCCGCTGGAATAATCAGTTAGTGACGTCACCAGAGCAATTTAAGCGCAATGTAGTTCCACTCAGGTCATGAAAGCACAAAATGACAAACATACAGCAAAAATAAAAGATCATTTCTAACCTAATAAGCTTAACCTGCACATATCTGTTTGTATTCGGAGCTCCAAGCAGCTAGAACATGCTTTAAGTTGATCTAGATTACTTCTCCTTTACAGATTAACACGACCAAGATCATGCTCTAAAATACAAAAAAATGTCAAATATTGCTCGAGATCAGTCAGACATACAAATCTTGGATGTGCCTTATAGAGTAATATCTTGATACCAAATTTGGTACTAATTATACATACAATTACTTATAGAAAAATGAATTTATGCAAGAGTTTTGGAGCACAATGTATAATTTAGTTTCTATCTTAAGTCCATAAGTTTGAATTCCATATAGGCATGTTTATGATGTCAAAAAATAAGGCAGAACAGCCTTACTTTAAGTAAGTCATATTGGCTGAAAACAGAGATTTTACCGATAATGTGCTCTAACTTTTTCATATAGGTAAGTATAAATAGTGTCTAGCCCAAAAGTATTAGACACTTGAAGACAATACTTTGAATAACCTCTATTTATGTTTTGAATTATTTAAACATTATAATTATTACAAGATTCACTTTTTCAATTCAAAGTGTTTGCATCTTATTTTCTTATATTTCACATGTTAATAAACCATGCTGCGTACTTTCTACTAGAAATGTGGTACTTTGCATGCTCATTATGTAAATATAGCTATTTACATCATACCAAATATTAATTACTACCGTGTAATTACATAATAATGTTTGAATTGTTAATTATTCTGAAACTATGAAACTTGTAACAGGTTGTTTGTTATAATCAAGTATTAATGGGCTGGTTTCCTCCTGCAAAGTTTTTTTATTATAAGAAAATAGTATGTGTTGTATTAGCAACATTTTTGATAATTTCCCTTTAAAAATCACACTTTTTTGTGCAACTGTCAGCAAAGTGACAACTCAGTGCAAAATCAAGACTGCATAGAGCAATATTTTTGTTTTGTGAATTTGACGCATCTGCATTCCATTATGTGTCATCTGTTTTTATAACCCAAAATACTAATTTTGACAAGCGTGTTGTAAAGGATTTACGTTTTTCCCAACAAACAAGTTCGATCACAAATGCCGGCTAATACCGCAAAATACGCACCTTCAAAACGTGTTCAAAATTACATTTAAAACTATCGTTACAACAATCAATTTTTAACAATTTTTTGATTTCCACCATAAATTGTAATCAACTAATGAAAATAACATTGCTTACGTTAATCTTAATCTTTAGGTTATGTTTTCTGGTGTTTTTTAAAAATAAACATCTTTGAGTTGTCTCGATAACCGTCGTATACAATCGTTGACATTTTATAGGTTATAAATTATAATACTTATATACATTTTTAAATTTTACCAAAATATTTGTTGAATTATACTTAAAACCTGTCAGATTTATTTAAAAAATTCCTTGAAATTGTGTATTATTCGCAAACATTTTTAGTGTGTAATGTTTAAAATTTGATGTACTCTGACGTTTTTTGTAAATCTGACGTTTCATTATTTGCTTGTTATTAACTTATGTCGTGCTAAAGTGATAAGATTCAAGACAAATGCTGTTAAAATCAAATGATTTTGGTTTCTGATTCTAAATAACTAATACATTATAGGAACTCTATCTTTATAGATCTACTCCGCATTTCTGCCAAATTTGTATTATCGAGGACTCTAGGCACACCAATGTGTGCATTTGAATTTGAGGTTGGCCTTGAAGTTAGTTATCGCTTTGCCTTTGGATTTGATGTTTATGTAAAGAAAATTCAAAACCGTGATGGATGTTAATGAGATAATAGAAATAGCTGTGAATGAAAATGGGGAGGTGTTAAAAAGCAGTAACAATCCAGTCTTAGAAAAGAAGGAAAGTAAGTATTTTGGGCAGATTATATCTTCAGATATCAGTAATTATTGCTAACAAAATGCATAATGTAAATAATCGACTCTCAGAACTAATACAATAAAGTAATTTTTTGATCATATTAACTATATACACAAATAATGCTTGGTTCACGTAGTCTACGAGAACCATTTCTTGAAAGCGTAGTGTGAATCTAGTTAAAATGATCAGGTAAAGAAATCAGATTTATAGAAAACATTGATGAAAATTATGCACTAGATGTTGGTGAAGATAATCAAGAGGAATTCAACATCGAGGAAACAGAAAATGATGACCACTGGAATCACAGTGATACACGATATTTATTGCAATTTTATGCTGAAAATAAAGAAAAATTTAGAAACAATAAAATAAAGAAGAAAGATTTATGGAGGCAAATAGGATCAAAGATTGGAAAGGCAGATTATTTATGTGATCGAAAATTTAGAAATCTTAAGGGTACATACTTAAAATTAATAAGAAGGAAACGCAAAGTTGGCTCAACGCCAATAAGATGGCCTTACTTTTCTTTAATGCATGATATCTTAAAAGAAGATGTGAATATTAAAAAAATATTAAAACCTATTCCAACCATACCTGCTTTGAATTCAACACGTAATGAAGGACTGTTCTTAGTAGTTTCCCCTTATGCAAACAAATCTACTCCTGCTTGCAGTACAGATAATGAAGGTGGCACAACACCAAACCTTAGAAGAAGAAAATTTGATAAGTATCGACAGCTAGCAGAAGAAATAAAACAAAGACAGAAAAGTATGGAAGTAAAAATTGACAAAATGAATGAAATATTAATGAAAAGTAATGAAATACAAGAAACAAGAAATAGATTGTTACAGCAATATCTGGAACAAATGAAAAAATAATTTTTTACTTTATTATGCCGTTGAATGTTTTTCAGATACTGTTGTTAATGTGGATTCAAACTTTATTTTTTAATTTTATGTAAACAAGATATTTGTTAATATAGCAGTTTTGAAGGATTACTTCTTTTATTGAAAAACTACGTGTTATTACTTATTAGTTTTTATAATTCATTCCAAATTATAAAACAGTAGGGCAAGCAATGGAAATTTGACAAATTTTGCTCTGTACATTACTGACGGCTTAAGAAATTGATAAGGTTAGGTAAAAATAAATTTTGGGTTATATTTTTCAGGATATTTATATGAGGTATCAACATACAAAAATAAAATTTCCAGTTTTGCCATTCATCAAAACATAATTTCTATAAATAAATTGTGACTTACATACTGAGTTATAATGTGAAACGGATAATATAAATGTAAATCGTTCTGTAAAATCTAAAAAAGAAACCATAAAAATCAAGTCGTCAAACAATATAATTTGAAAACTCATACAATTAGAATATTTATACAAGTGAAACAAAAATGTAACATCAAACATAACAGAATTTGTATACAAGCTAAACTATGTATAACAAAATAATTTATCTCATGCTAATATATTCGGTGATAACATGTCTTTTGGCACTTCCAGAAAGATTCTGATTTAGTTGAAAAAGTGGTTGTAACTGTATATCTACATCATCTGGTTCATGACTTAAAATAAAGTTATGCAAAACACATGCTGCATACACAATATCAGTTACAGATTTCACATTATTTAGTTCTAAATATTCTAAGCGCTTGAACTTCTTTTTCAAACGACTAAATGCTCGCCTGATAAATGCACGAGCTTTAACATGAACTGCATTATATTTCTTCTGTTCTACACTGAGATGTCCATTATCTCGATATGGTATCATAAGGTGAGTTAATAAAGGGTAGGCTGTATCACCTAGAATGTGGCAGTCAGCAGGTATTATGTGCTCTAATGCACCCAACAGTGGACTTTCCTTAAACACTTGTGCATCACGTGATTGTCCCGTTTCTCCAAGGTAGATGTCTGTAAATTTTAATGTGTGATCACATGTAGCTTGTAATACTACACTGTGCAAGTCTCTTTTGGGTGCTTTAATTTCAACATGGCATCCATCAATAAATCCCACACAGTTTGGAAAGTGATGCGTGTTATTCACATGTGTACTGATTACATGTTGTTCTTTTTTTGTTGGCCATTTTATGAAATCATCTCTACAGTCCGTTAGTAATTTGCACATTCTATGAAATATAAAGTTGACCGTTGACTTGGATGATCCGAACAAATTACCTTAAAAGATTATTGTCAATATGATGTCATGTCATGATAAATAAAATTACCTATTTCCCGATAAGTATCTTTATTAGCCAACGTCCATATTGTCATGTATACTTGTTTTCGGAAAGAAACTTTTGCTTGTTCAAAGCTTGTCGTCTTACTTTTCAAATATACAATAAGTGCCTGAAAAAGTTACGCATACACTTCAAACAGATAATGCAAAAAAAGTAACGCACCTCCATTGTTGCTTTTTTCATCCTAAAATGTTGCAGAAATTCAGTTTCATTGAATTCTGCAATTTTCATCATGAAATTATTATTGTTCATAGGTAACTTTATTGCAGGATTCACCCCAAATTCATCAATTACTGCTTTTTGTAAAGCAATTACTTCCTCATTTATATTTGCAGCAGTGTTTACAAATATAGCAGCTGCCTTCATTTGATCTTCAAAAGTATTATCTGTTAACATATCTAACACTAATTCCTCCATATTTTTAAATTTTTATAATTATAAGTCATAAAAGCGAAGCATCTACAAGTCATACACTGACAGTTTAAGGCTTCTAGTAACACTTTTAGGTTATAATCGTTATAATATATTTTCTAGGTTTTCTAGTCATCCAAGAGTAAAAGCAAGCGATTAGTGATAATGCAAAGAATTAAACTGTTTGCGTCCATTAATATAAATCTATCATTTCTTATTTCAAGTAGGAAGCAGGTATTGACTGCTAACATAACCTAAAAAGTGATGAACAGTAGCGTATAGATATTTCTATACGCTGTGAACAGTTTTTTCTGGTATTATCATTTCCATATCACTTTTATAAAAGCCCAATTAACTTTTTCATAGGTACTAAGTAAACTGTATCGGAGGAAGATGTATATATCTGATATAAAGCAAGATCAAACTGATATAAAAATAGAATTGCAAAAAATGGACTTATTCAATATAAATTGTGTGGTTATCAATTTACACATAAATGCTATTTGATATTATATATGCTCTGCAGTGCTAAGATGCCTCTTGAATGTAAAATGTGTGATTATAAATGTATATCACAAAGTAGTCTCAAAAGATATTTGTTGGTTCATAGTCGAGAAAAGCTGTTTCATTGCAAAACTATTCAGTCCAAAATTGCAAGAAAATGTTACTTAAAGAACAATATGCCAAGCTGTAGTAGCATGAAGCTGCTTGAGTGTAAAATATGTAATCAAAGGTATGCTTTAAAAATCCTTGGAAGGCATATTTACGAATTCATACTGGCGAAAAGCCTTTTGTGTGTAAAATTTGCGGTCGTAAATTTACACACAAAAGCTATCTTAATAATCATATGCGAGTTCATAGTAATGAAGAGTCTTAAGATTTGTGGTTGTAAGTTAAAATATAGAACTGCAACAGATGCATAATGGAAAAAAATCTTTTCACTGTAAAATATGTAGTTGCGATTTCCTTATGAGAAACAGTCTTCGAGCATATAAAGAAGTGTTAACTCACAGGCAGTAACATTGTATGTAATTAATTTAGAAAATTATTTTGATGACAAAATGTAATTTCATCTCTTTTATTATCTTGCAGTATTGGTGGCTGAAAATGGGCAAGAAGAATTAATAACTTGGTTTGAAGAATCTCTTTATTCTCTTCAGGGGTATATCAAAGAATCCACCTTTGACTTGCATATAATTGTAGTAGATCATCAGTATGATAGCGAAGATGAAGATAAACGTAAGTAAAAAGTGATTATTATATTTGTTAATGATGTGAAAATTTTCTAATTTGCAGTATGTCATGCTTTTGGTGAAGGTGCTAATTTCATAATAGACATAATGTGGGCTGGTAATAAAATGGCAAAATCAATTTCTACTTCTCTTCAGGTTCCATACATTAAGCTCGATCTCTCAATAGATCCTATATTAGAATTTCTGGATAAATATCTAGACATGAGAAACTCGAGTGATGTTGTTATTGTATTAGAAGATCAGAAATGTAGGAATCCGCCCTTTTTAAGTTTAAATAAATTGTGGCTTTTTTATGTTTTGTTTCTCTTTTAGACATAGACCAAGCTTTATATCATTGGGTTCATTCTACAAAATTGAAGCTAGTAATGGTTCCGGAGCAAATTGGAGAACTGAAACATATTAGACCTATACCTGATAACTTTGTTATTGTAGCAAACACTACTAACATGGCAAAACTTGTGAATAAAGTAAATTTTTTGAATTCAAAACAATGATTTTAGTTAGATAAAGCTATATATCTTATCGTTCCTGTTTCTAGGTTAGAGAGGAAAATATGTTACAACTCCTTGAAAGATGGAATTTAGTATTTTTAGACTTAAACCATGATGATTTTCCTAAAGATCTTGTCTTACAAAAAATGAATTTTTTAAAGATAGAAAATGAATTTTGCTGTAAATTACAAAGTTCACTAACTTGCCGCTGTCCTAATAATTTTAATATTCAAAAAAGGTTCTTATTTCTAGTAAACGAATACATTGCAAAAATATTAGCAAAGATGGCTGTTAATAATTACAGAATAACAGATACTGTAGTTTGTTTCTCCAAACAATATGATTTACAAACCCTTGGACGCTTCAAGGAAGAATTTGATAGAATCATAAGTGATGTTGGATTTTTCCAAGAGCACGATGCAATTTATAAATTAAACATTGATGCAGTTCTTGAAAGGCAAAACCAAAATGCAATAGAAATCATTGCAAAATATCATAACAATGAACTAATAGTAGAAGAAGAAATGGATCTGAAGCCTCCAAAAGCCTTTTATAGAATTGGCATAGCTTTTGTAAGTCATTTCATGCATTTTTAGATTTTTTATAGTTTTTTCTTGGTATATTACAGTCTATGCCTTGGATATATCAAGAAGTGGATTCACAAACTGGCGAAATGCAATGGACAGGATATTGTGTAGAGTTAATTCAACATTTGTCCCGAAGATTAAATTTTGATTACGAACTTGTCCTACCTCAAAAGGGTAGTTTTGGTAAAAAGGATGCATCAGGAAAATGGGATGGTTTGGTTGGAGACTTAATGCGAGGAGTTAGTATAGTTAAGATTCTGACTAATTTCTTTATTATTCATTAATATTTGTATGCAGGATACTGATATGGCAGTAGCACCTATGGTTATAAGAGCAGATAGGGAAGAAGTAATAGATTATATTCCACCATTCTTCACGCAATCTGGCATTTCTATTGGTAAGTATAAATTGTTTACGAATAATTTTTATAGCATACAATTGCAGTAATGAGAAAACCAGTTAAAGAAACATCGTTATTTAAATTTATGACCGTATTAAAATTGGAAGTGTGGGGTAGCATAGGTGCGGTTTTGATTTGCACTGCTCTTATGATGTGGTTTCTAGATAAATATTCTCCATTCAGCGCTACAAATAAACCGGATGTCTACAACTATAACTGTCGGTTAGTAAATTCTCTATCATGTTGCATAAAACAATTTCTTATGAGAATCTCATTACAGAGAGTTTTCTTTGAAAGAATGTTTCTGGTTTGCTCTAACTTCATTTACACCACAAGGTGGAGGTGAACCTCCAAAATCACTTTCTTCAAGAGTCTTGGTTACGTCTTATTGGCTATTTGCTGTTCTTATGTTAGCAACGTTTACTGCAAATTTAGCTGCTTTTCTAACAGTTTCAAGAATGCAGGTTTGAATATTCCATAAGGTATACATCATCTTGTTACACATTCACTAACTTAATAATGCAGGCACCTGTCCAATCTCTAGAGCAACTTGCACAACAAACAAGAATTAATTATACTGTAGTAAACAACTCAGATATACACGAATATTTTCTTAATATGAAATATGCAGAAGATACAATTCACAGGTGTGAACTTTCTCCTTTAACTTTATATAATAGAACTTCAATATTTTTTAGAATGTGGAAGGAATTAGCCCTCAATGCATCAATTGATGAAACCTTATACAGAGTATGGGATTACCCAGTACGTGAACAATATTATTCGATTTTACTCGGTATTAACAAAGCACAACCTGTGGCAAATGCATCCGAAGGATTTCGTATAGTAAATGAACGTTTAGATGGTGATTTTGCTTTCATTCACGATTCATCTGAAATTAAATATGAAATAAGCAGGAATTGCAATTTCACAGAAGTGGGGGAGGTTTTTGCTGAGAAACCATATGCAATAGCTGTACAACAAGGAAGTCACTTAACAGATTTATTGAGCAAGACGTAAGTATTTAAAGAGTATTGGAAATATTTAACTAAGAAATATTCTTATTTTTAAAGGGTAGTTGATTTGACAGTGGATCGTGTCATTGCTGAATTACATGCTAAATATTGGAATAATTCTGCAAGAGGAAATTGCGATGATGATGACAGTGAAGGAATATCACTTGAAAGTCTAGGTAAATCATCTATATTACTAGCAAATTTTGTAGTTTATTACATACAATTTATTTTTCAGGTGGAGTCTTCATTGGAACTGTATTTGGATTACTCTTGGGATTATTTGTTATGGGAGGAGAAGTTTTTCTGCTTAAACGTGAAAGCACAAAAGTAAAAATTCTCAGTAATCTTAAAGAAAATTCAATTGTGAAGAAGGAGCAGATACAGAAGATTGTTGTTTATCCTGATACTGTTACAATTGGAACCACTTTTAAACCAGTTTTTGAAAACAATTTAACACCAAAGCTTTCACGATTATCTATTCAGTCTCGTGGTAGATTATCTCAGGTCGACTAATCAGTATTTAAATAATTTTGAATCAGTAATTCACACACCAACTATGTTATGCAATAAACTAAGAATGCTAATGCAAAAAGCACAGCTGTATGCAAACTTATACTGACAATGTTGCAGACAGATCTTAGTAACATTTTTTTTTTTCTATAGAAAAGTTTGCGCATTTTGTTTAAGTAGGTAACATGTAAATCTGTTCTGCTTTAGATAATAAATGTATGGCTTGTTGATTATATTGAAAAATTAAATAAAAGACACTGTGTGTAATTAGGATTATTATTATACTTATGGTATTATGTCTAGGTTCTAATTAAAATCTCAGTAGTTGTTATTTTCTCCGATTTATATTTTACAGATAATTAAATCAATTTTTTGCAATTGAATTTGCAGTTATTCTGTTTAGTTGTCTGCCTATTCTTTATGTCATAATTTTCACTATAAACAAGAAAAACCAAACATGACTCTAAACTATTATGTTCTTATTGTGAACATTTCAGATTAGAAGCTGAATGAGCACGTGTTTGTGAGTGTCCTTTTTTTTTACAACTGAATATTTCACATTAGAAGGGTTTAGTGCCGTTATGAATAACCACATACTAACATTCAAAAGTTTCTCGACACTCAATGCACATATATTTTAATGCAGTAAAAATGTTCTCATCAAGCGGGCTGCTATGCTGTACGTTCCAAAGATAATCTGATTGGGAACAAGTCTGCCAATCATAATAACATTGCAAAAAGGTACTCCACGCGTACCAGGTGTATACCTATGAAATGAGACTTTCAGCTATTAGACCACAGA
>VTPC01003369.1:120671-141346 GCA_011009095.1 Ignelater luminosus
GCCATCATTTTCCTGTAGTAATAATGAAAACGGTTATGATTGATATATTATTGGTACAATCACATTGCCACCTATTATTGTTTGAATTAGAAATTCTTTTAAAATAATTCATAGTTAAGAAATCCCACGGTTCCAGAATGGTATCGCGCTTATGCTTACATATACAGGGACATCATCATTATTGGGAAGCCACGTAACCACTAATTTAAAAGTGGCGCCAAATTTTACTTTTCAACGTTGGCTACACTGCGGAGTAACTCTCTCACACTTGCTCTCACAACTGTCACAGTGGTCAGTCGCAGAAGATCGAGCTGCTATGGTACTCTGTCGAAATGCAATGCAATTGCATGGCGTAGTTTTGACGTCACATTTTAGAATTCGTTACTCTGCCCGGCAAAGCGATCGCAAACACGCATCATAAACTTGTCTTAAAATGCGATTGCTTTCGGGTGCTGGAGATGCTCCGTCCTTTTTATTGCATTGCATGCAGCACAATAAGTGGAAGTGAGACAACATAAAAATGTGCGCGCCATATGTTTAAAAAGCGACTTTGAAGGTAGGTAAACTTTTTAACAAAAGAATAATGTTCTAGCAAAAATTCTTTGTTAGAATCTCTTCATAATTCGAACGTTGTAAAAGAATTTCTGTTAAGAAATTTTTTTTAATATTTCTAATATAAATACAGACTATGTATATACGTACATAATTAATTTAATTCATGGTGGTATTGACTGGTTAATATTTAATTGTTAGTTGTTACAGTAATGTATAAAAATTGCTAATTTTTACACAAAATTTTTTGTTTTATTCTTATACACTTCTTCAGAGGTGTATTATTTTCAATTTATATTGTATTCTTTATGTAAAAAACTCATTGTAAGAAACTTGTATAATAAAAAATTGTTTTAGAAATAATAGAGTATGAATTCTATTTACTTTTCTTTATTACTGAAAATTTACAAATAAAAGAGACAGTCTTCATCCATTACTATAATAATATTTATACTATTAAATTTTTAAATATTTATTTTTCCCTCTGATGGATGAGAATGAAATCACATGAAATGGCAAACAAATGTCCAACTGCGTCTGTATCATTTGTTAAATGTTACCAGAAAACGCACTAGATACTATAATGTTTTTAGGATTGGTAGTAATCAATATGTTTCTCCTATTCGATCGCATTGCATCGCATGACGTCACTCGATTGCATTGCATCCCGGCAAAGTTCCACCACACTGGAAGACCTATGCACGATGCAGTGTGATGCTATTCATTTATTTACATGCGTTCGAAAGTTTGGTCGATCGCGGACGATCGGTATGGTCGGGCTGTCTGAGCTCTGCCTAATAGTTAATGTTAATGTTGACGAGGATTCAAACAATTTCGAGAAGAATAATGAAGACTTGAAATACTTGGATTCCAATAACAATAGTACTTTCTCAGGAGTGTCAATTGTAGAGGACGAGAAGAAAGAAAATAAAAAGAAGAAATGGAAAAAGAAAATATATAAGCAGAAATTTCGAAAGGGGTCGATAAAAAGGTTTGGTGAGTGGTTAAAGGAAACTTCCACAGGAATCACGAAGTGTTCGGTTTGTGACAAAATCATCATAGGTGGCATTAATCACATTCAGCGCCATGAAGAAACAAATCTTCATAAAATAAACTTGGAAAAATCGCACAGTGTTACAGCAATTACATCATATTTTGCAAATGACAAGACTATAAAAATACAAAATGATGCAAAAGTTGCAGAATTAAAACTCATGGCTTTTGTGGTTGAGCATAACAAAAAAAAAACTCTTGGTGGCGACATCTATTACTATAATATAAAAATCTATTACGAAAAGGAACAGGTATCTGTTACCTAGATTAGATGACTTCTGGCAACACTGTTACTAACCTCAACTTATAAACTGCTTGGGATGTAAATATGTTTTTCGTTGTTTTCATATGAGACATTTTTAAATACGTCTGTTTTTTAAATAAAAGGTATAAATACATAAATATCTACAAGTAGACAAATATGTGTTATTGCGAGAAATGTAGAAAATACAAACAGAAAAATATTTTCTTGCATGCTATAGAGAAATCAAGTTTCATGTTATGAATAATTATGTAGAAAATGGAATATTTAGTGTTTGCTCAATCCTGGTTGTTGGTTTATTATTTGTAGGTAATTAAGTTAGCAGGTAACCATGGACACCACATTTAAAACAAAATTTGATAAATAGTATGATACATCATCCTTACCTACTGTCAATGATGAGCAGTTTCTTCTGGTATAGTCAATTACATAACATGTTATGTGAACCTAATTAGCTTTTTCTCTCAGGTACCTAGTGAAAATGTATGTATTGAACCTAACATAATGCAAGGGCAAACTGATATAAAGGTAGAGCCACAAGAAAATTTGGTATCGCACATGTCCAGTCATAGAACCAAGACACTTATTGAATGCACAATCTGTGATTATAAATGTACAAAAAGAAGCATTCTTAAGAGACATTTAATGGTTCATAGTGGAGAAAAGACATTTGATTGTACAATATGTGATTACAAAACCAAAACAAAATATAACCTAGAGAGACATATGCAAAGCCATGTGCCCTACGTAGCTACTGATCGTAGTGAGAAACGTTTCGAATGCAACATATGCAGTCGAAAGTATGCTATTAAAAGCCAATTGAATACACATATGGAAATTCATACTGGCAAAAAACCTTTTGCATGTAAACTTTGTGGTTATCAGTGTGTATGCGCACGCTACCTTAAAAGGCATATGCGAGTTCATAGTCAAGAAAGACCTCATGAATGTCAAATTTGTGGTAATAAATTTAAACGTAGAAGTACTTTTGTGAGACACCTGCGTATTCATAGTGGAGAGAAACCTTTTGTTTGTAAAATATGTAATTGCAATTTTCGTTGGGAAGGCAGTCTTACAACACATATGAAAATACATAATCAAATAAAATGTAACATATGTAGTCAGACATATGAATCAGAAAGAATCTTACAGGCACATATGGGGGTTCATAGTGATGTGAAGCCTTTTGAATGTAGAATATGTGGTGAGAAATATGAAACAAGTGAAGATTTACAAAGACATGTGGATGTTCATAATGGGCAGAAATGTTTTAAGTGTAATATATGTAATCATACATTTACGAGGAAATCTGCTTTAAGAGTACACGTACAAATTCATGTTGGTGAGAAACCACTTGAATGTGAATTATGTGATTATAAATGTGTGCATAGTAATAGTCTACGGATACATATGAGGCACCATAGCGGTGACAAACCTTTTGAATGTACAATTTGTGATAGAAAGTATGTAACAAAAAGTATTTTACGAAGACATATGAGAGTTCATAATGGAGAGAAGCGTTTTGAGTGTACAATATGCGGTTATAAGTTTGTAGAAAAGAGTTCTCTAAAAAGTCATATGAGCGTTCATAGTGTTGGAAAACCCTTTGGCTGTGAGATATGTGGTAATAAATACAGGCGAAGTGGCAGTTTGCAGCTACATATGCGGCTTCATACAGGAGAGAAACTTTTGGAATGTAGTATATGTAGTTACAAGTGTCTGCGGCGAAATGGACTGCTGAAACATATGCGCCTTCATAGTGAAGAAAAATCTTTGAAATGTGAATTATGTAATTCCATTTTTGCACAGGAACGTGGTTTACATATACATATGGTTCAGGTTCATGCGAAAAAGCCACCTTTGAAATGTAAAGTTTGCCATGAGAAATTTGCAGAGAAAGATAGCTTAAAAGAGCACATGCTGGTTCATAATGCCAAGGGATGTTTTGAATGTAAATTTTGTTTTCGCCAATATGTATGGAGAAGTAGTTTAGAAAAGCACATGAAAGTTCATGGTAATAACAATGAACTTTTTAAATGTAGCATGTGCAGTTATACGTGTCCAATGAATAGTAATTTACAAAGACATTTGTGCTTGTAAATGCTCGATGAGAAAGGAGTACAGTTTTCAGCATAGACAACTGTTCATTTGTAGGTTAGGTTTGTTCAGAATTGCCAAATTATCCAAAACCTGTTCATTTGTGCATTTCGAACTGTTTCCTGTGTGTTCATCTGTAAATTCTAAATAATTAATCAAGTGATAATAGTACTTGGTACAGTATTTCCAGAAACTATAGAAATACAACACGTCTGACTGTTATTCATTGTTTGCTTAATCCAACCTACAAATCCGTTTACACAAACTATTAAGTAGAGACTGGAAAATGTGCAAAATGAAAATTTATAGTTTTTCGTTTGTATTGCCAAAACTTCATAGTGATACGTTTGATGCAATTTGTGGCAAATTGTTTACTGCATATTTGCATATAATGGTTATCTTATTTTGCATATTTATCATGTTCGATGTATCTTTAAATACATATTTGTTTAGTTTTTATGCAGAGAAATGTCCATAAAGTCCAACAAAATCTTTCTGTATAATCTTGGAATCTTTTTAAAGTTGTATTTCTTGGAAGTATTCTCTGCAGATAATTTTTTGTTGCTGTCGAAGCACAACTGTTAACTGTATTTTCTGCTATATTTATAGACAGTAAATTGTTTTGCATTATTCTTCTTTTGTATTCAAACTTTGTATTATTCTTTTATGTACCTACATACTTTAACATTCTTGTTTTTGTTGGAACACAATAAAAATATATTTTTCTAACTCTACATTCTTGTTATATGCATAAGCACATATTTACATATTCAGTGGTATATTTTAATAGTTTTTGTAGCATATTTGTTTGCAGTTTGTTTTTATAGTACTGTAGAATTCAGAATCGGCTTTGATTTTACCTCGTTTTTGCAGTGTACAGCAAATTCAAGTTTACAACCTAGAAGAAAAAATTATTACATCTATTGACTACTCAAGTTTAATGTTTACAAAATGATACAAATGATAGACCTTTAACCTATAAATTATATATTTAGTAACTTTGAGTGAGACTTCAAAGTACACTGTTACAAAAATATCATGTCAAGGCCTGCTCTGAATTCTATAATATACAGATTATACATATTGAGGTATTTTTTAATGCATCTTTTCCAATCTCTACTAATAAGCCTTGTGCAGCAGTTAACAGCGCTGTCAATGAAGCTTTCTTGGGGAATGAACAGCGAACGCTAACCCAAACAAAGTATCTCCACCTAATGTCATGGTTTTAAAGTTATTTGAAGAGAGTCTCGGTGGCTCTGATAATTATGCATCTGACTAGTACCAACCCAAAGGTTGCGGGTTCAACTTCCAGCCGAGGTCCTGAGACTTTTAACGCGAAAGAAATATAAAAAAGAATGCCATTCTCTAGGAGGGGAGTAAAGCAACGGGTCCCATGTGACTACAATGAGTTGCACATTAAAAATACCTATCAGGGTTGGAAAACCTCGAGTTTGGTTGCGAAATAAGTATAGTAGTTGAAGCGGTACTTTGAAGACGAGGCCGGTTGCCAGTTAAGGCTTTGAAAAAAACCGGTAAATCGCCGAGCAGCTGACTAGTAATTAGTAATCGTCGGTTTTTTGGATCTTCTGGATGAGTTTTAGTGATTACTGAGTGTGGAAGCTGCCACAGACTATGAAGACTACTTGAACCCAGACTTGTAACGGCGACGGCGTTACTGCCTCTGTTAATAGGTCAGTATATTGTCATCCAGTTTAAAAATACGAATTGGTTTGCGGACGATATACGTTGAGGTTATGTTCGTTAATGTTGGTCGCTTAAAAGTAGGTTGAGAAAAAGAAATAAAAGGAAAGAAGAAACCGAAAACTAGTAACTAAGTGCACTAGCAGTATAAAACAATATGAAAAAATTCGTTTCGCCGTCGTGACTTGGTTCTGCGGTGTAATAAATACATTAAAATAGTTTCTTCTGATTCACTATCACTCGTTATTATGATCAAAAGAGGTTGAAAGTGATTATTCTTGTTTGAGGTTATGTATTATAATGGCAAACGTATGTATTCAAAAATACAACGGTCGATCAAGGTCGACAGAGTCTGTCTGAATTATGTTTGTTAAACTGGTCGATACAAAGAATGGTTGAGCGTGGACGATCGTGAACGGTCGGTCCTGTCTGCCTTCTACCTAAGAGTGATGTAGTGGGACGCACTCTTGTTATTTTCTGAACGTGGTTAGAGTACTGCGGATGCATTTTATTTAATTCGAACGTAATTTCTGAACGGAATCCAGTAGCCATCAATGAGTCGTTTGCTGCCGGACATTGCAGGTGGGTTTTAAAAAGCGCTTCTGTGTTCTGCTGCCATTTGAATTTGAAGTTAGGCATAAGTAGCTGCATTTAAGAATAATGATAATTTTTTAGTCTGGTTTGTGCAAGTGTTCTTTCGGAGTTTGACATTTGATTGTGGTAACAGTTCGACGCTAGTGTGCACTGCGTGCAACATTCGTTGCTCTGTCTCGAAGAGGTAGAGCAACGAGTGCAATACAAAAGAGCATTTTTGCTCTCGCAGTGTACTACGATAAATTCCAGTCTCCCATTGTAATCTTAACTTATAATTGTAGTGAGATTTGTTTAAGTCTGAAATAACCTACAAATACAAGAGTAATATTTACATCGGATACAGCATGTGATTGGTTCGAGTGTCGCGCGCATTGTACGTGTAACAAGCAGTTATTAGGACACAGCTGGAGAGTATGGAGCGTAGTATTATAAACGAAAGAAAACATTGAATGAATGAGAATACCTACCTGTAATCAAGAATTAAATAATAGAGGTATCGACGGTACAAATTATGTAGAGTAAGTGTATATTTTGCTTAAATAACTTATTTTTATTTATTAATTTCTTCAACCATGTTCCTTCTCATATTGTATCCTCCCATGTCATTGTAAAATATATAAACAGAAACTGGAATATAAGTTAGATACTGAAATACCACTTTGTATAATGTGTTGCATACTTAGCACATCTTGTATTGGTTGTATTCGTTGTTACGGTTGTTACCGTAACCAGTCGCAGGCGCTTACGTCATAAGCCGACTTGACAATGTGTTCAACCTCGAACACAGTGGCGTCTCGTAACAGGCAAGGTTTCATAAAAAATTGTAGTGAATGTGGTTGTAATCATCAAATAAATAATTGTCCAGCTTTTCGTAAGAAATGTAATTTATGTAAAAAATTAAATCATTTTCCTGTTAAATGTAGAACCAAAAATGTCAATTCAATAAAGGAAGAGGTTAACACAAGCGATAATATTTCAGTAAATACTGATTCAGAATCAAGTGAAATTAAATATGTTAACATTGACACTATACACGATAATAATGAAATTAAATCGTGGAATGTCGATCTCCCAATTAATGATGAAATTATTAACTTTAAGTTAGATACAGGGTCTACAGCAAATTTAATAAATGAACAACAATTTAAAACGATTGTTAAAAATAAGAATGTACTTCATAAAATAAATCATTGCGACAAATTAATATCTTATACAAAAAATAATTTACCACTGTTAGGTAAATGTAAATTAGAATGTTTTTATAAAGATAAAATATTCAAGTTAGACTTTTATGTAGTTAAAGGTTTACAGCACAGGTCAATTTTGGGTCTTAAATCTTGCATAGAAATAAATGTTATTAATAAAATTAATCTAATTGAATCAACCAAAGATTCAGAATTAAATAAACTGGTGCAAGCAAACAACGATCTGTTTAAAGGAATTGGTAAACTCAACAAACCTTATCACATTCCGATAGATCATAATGTTCCTCCTAAAATTCATCCAGTAAGAAATACACCATTTGCTCTGGAAAATCAATTTAAAAAATGCTTAACTAGTTTAGAAAAAATTGGAATCGTCGCAAAGTTGAAGGTCCTTCTGAATGGGTTAACGCATTAGTACTAGTGAGAAAACCTGATGGAACGTTACGTATTTGTCTTGATCCCAAAGACTTGAATAAAGCCATAAAAAGAGAACATTTTAAAATACCTGTAATCGATCAAATAATTTCTAATTTAAATGGTGCAAAATACTTCTCTATCTTAGATGCGACTAGTGGGTTTTGGAATATTCCTCTCGATGAAGAGAGCAGTAATTTCTGTACCTTTGGAACCCCCTACGGGAGATACAAATTTCTAAGAAGGCCATATGGTATCTCATCAGCAAGTGAAGTATTTCAACAAAGAATGAAAGACATTTTTAATGTTGAAGGCATTGAAATTTATATAGATGACATTTTAATTTGGGGCCGAATCCTGCAAGAACACAATGGCAGGTTAAAGAAAGCATTTGAAATAGCTCATCAGCATAACATTAAATTTCAGAAGTCTAAATGTAAATTTGGATTAAGAGAAGTAAAATATCTAGGCTACAAGTTCTCAGAAAATGGAATTTCAGTGGACGAAGATAAAGTGGAGGCAATCAGAGACATGCCACAACCCAAAAATAAAACTGACGTACAAAGATTTCTAGGTTTTGTTACCTATGTGAGCAGATTCATAGAAAACATGTCAGAAAAGACAAAACCGTTGAGGGATTTAATAAAACAGAATGTAATTTTTCAATGGAACGCAGAACAAGAAAAAGCATTTAAAGAAATAAAAGAGGCCATACTGAATAGTCCAGAATTAAAATATTTTGATCCAAATAAGGAAGTAACTATATCAGTTGACAGTTCACAAGCAGGAATCGGAGCAATACTTCTTAAAGAAGACAAGCCTTGTGCATTCGGCTCAAAAGCAATGACACAGACACAAATCAACTATGCTCAGATTGAAAAAAAGTTACTTGCGATTTGCTTTGGAGTGCAAAAGTTTCATCAATATGTCTTTGGTAGAAAGTTTACCGTAGAAACTGATCATAAACCTCTTATATCTATTTTCAACAAATCTCTTAACGAAACTCCAGCTAGATTACAAAGAATGCTTCTTTCTATTCAAAAGTATGATTTGAATCCAATATATAAGCCTGGTAAAGATTTAATTTTGGCTGACAGTCTATCTAGAGCTAACATTGATAAACCATATGATGATAACTTAGATCTAGAAGCACAAGTCTGTCTTATTAAACAAAATTTAATTATTACTGATCAAAGAATAAATGAGTTAATTGAATTAACCAAAAATGATGAAGAATTGAAACTAATAAAAAAATACATAAGGGACGGTTGGCCACAATTCAATAAACTAACAACAGAAATGAAGAAATATTACAAACTTAAAAATGAAATAACTGAAGCTAATGATTTATTAGTAAAAAATCAAAAAATAATTATTCCTAAGCAAATGAGAAGTCTAATATTAAAAAAAATTTATTCTGCTCATTTTGGAATAACTAAATGCATTCAAAGAGCAAATATGAATATGTATTGGCCAGGAATGTGTTGACATTGAACAGTTAATTAGCAAATGCAGAATATGTCAAGAGCATGAAACATCGATCCAAAAAGAACCATTGATTCCACATCATATACCAAAAACTCCATGGTTAAAACTTTCAAATAAATATCTATGAAATTTACAACCAACAATTCTTATTAGTCATTGATTATTATTCAAAATTCATTGAGATCGAAAACTTGTGTAATAACAACATCAACAAACGTTATAAACAAATTAAAGGCAATTTTCTCAAGACAAGGTATACCAGTAGAAGTAATTTCGGATGGTGGTCCACAATTTTCTAGTAAAGAATTCCAAGACTTCACAAGACGATGGAATTTCACACATAAGACAGTATCACCCCATCATCAAGCCAATGGCATGGCTGAACGAGCAATTCAAACAGTGAAACGTACAATGAAGAAATGTATGCAAAATGGAGAAGATATCGAACTTGCACTTCTCATCTACAGAAATACCCTAATAAATAATACATATACACCAGCCCAAATCTTAAATTCTAGAACATTACGAGATAATATACCGATCTTACAATCTAAGTTGAAACCTAAAGTAATTGATAAAGCCAAATTTAACTACCTACTTAACAATTCTCAAAAGACCTACAAAGACTATTACGATAGAAATTCTAAACAATTATCACCACTAAAGATAGGACAAAAAGTCAAATTTCAAGATCGTCCTGGAGGTAAATGGAAATTTGGAGTAATTAGTGATCAACTACATGATCGTAGCCATAAAATCAAAAAGGAAGATGATGATCGCTATATTGTCAGAAATATAAAACACATCAAATTAACCAATGTGAATTTTTATACTAAAAATGATCCATCATATTTCTATATGTTGGAAAAAGAATTTATGAATAATTTATGCAAGCAATCTGTATCCAATAACACCAATGTAACTGTTTCAGTAAATTCTGATAATTTCAGTGATGATAATAAAACAAATAGTACTACTCGTTCAGGTATAAGTATAAAACCACCAAGTAGGTTAGATTTATAATTTTAATTTGTAACTTGTTAACTTTTTATTATGTAATGATATAATGTTATTGGAACTTGAAGGAAGGGGATATAATATAAGTTAGATACTGAAATACCACTTTGTATAATGTGTTGCATACTTAGCACATCTTGTATTGGTTGTATTCGTTGTTACGGTTGTTACCAGGGTGGTGAAATAAGATAGGGTGAAACGGGGTCAAGAGGGGGGAGATAGACTAGTAACGCTACAGTTGAAACGGCTCGAAATCTTCAAAGATTTAAGACGAAAAAAGAAGATCTGCAGTTAATTATTCTTGTCTATAATAATTCAGCAACAGAGATTAAACAGGTAGGTTTATAAGAGAAAGATTATATTTTATGTGTTACTAATAATAAAAATGTTATTAATGTTTGTTTAGAGAGATGTTGTTGAATCGTTGTAGTCTAAACTAAATTTTGCTGAACTATTGTAGGAAACTGAAAGTGTGTTGCATATGCATGAACGACCATTTCTTCTAATTGCTGATCCATGTCTTGTACCAGTACCTATATTAAATCAAATATATCTTTTTTAGGT
Source organism: Ignelater luminosus (assembly GCA_011009095.1). Lineage (NCBI taxonomy): Eukaryota > Metazoa > Arthropoda > Insecta > Coleoptera > Elateridae > Ignelater > Ignelater luminosus. The sequence continues at coordinate 131,619 of VTPC01003369.1, forward strand.
TATAAATTCTTTTGCCTTCTGCGAGTTGCCATACATCTATTACCAGCCAGGTATGTATAAAAACTATTTTCTATTTGCAAATTAAATAATGAATTTTCATTTTAGGTTCAAGTTCCGTGCTCACAGAAGAAATTTAAATCGTATCTAGATACGATAATTACATCTTGTATCTGAATCTAGATATAATTATGAAAATGTATCTTGTATCTGTTACTAGATACAATAAACATTTGTTTATCTATATCTGTATCTAGATAAAATATCATTGTATCTTACCCATCACTGTTCATTACATTGTGAGATGGTGGCATGACTCTAGAATCAATATTTGAGATCAACAATTAAAAAGAAAAATAGAAAAGATATAATTTGATTATATTCTTTTTAAATTATAGTTTTGCTCTCACATCTAGTAAAAACCACCAAAAACCTGATTAAAGTTTACTCTGCTGAATTGACCAATACCATGAAAAGGCGCGCACCAAAACTACCAACACACAAAATCTTACAAGCTCTATCTTTCTCGCTTAATTTTGGTGTATTATTTTTCGCTGTTAGGTTAAGTAACTACAATTTGAAAAAGATTAATTATTCAGTAGGCAGAGTATACCTGGTGTTGAACATGTTACGACAGTTATTTGTAGACCCGCCCACAATCTCTTTGAAGGCTGTACTTGAAGTAAATTCTTAGTTTCGAACATGTGGCGCCCTTTTAGCGAATTTAGTTTTCAAAACTGACTACTACACATTTGTCCTTCTAGAAAGATTCCCTTAGAAGTTCCTTCTAAGAATACAGTCATCCACCCGAACCTACAAATAATGCAATCTCAATGACGGTCAGTTCCTAGTTAGCTCTTTGTTTAAAACAAGTTCTCATTTTTGTTTGTCAACCTTTAGGGTAGATAATCACTTGTAATTTATAAAAATAAATTAGTATGTGTAAATTAATAAACGTTTTCTTTAAAAAAGCCATATCGCGACTCGCGTACGTAATTATATGTATGGGGGTCCCCAGATCGACTCAACAATAGGTGTGAAAGACAAAAAAATCTTCGAGTTGAAATTTGAGCCTGTGGGATCAGCTCTGATTGACTAGAAACTAACTTGGGCCATATTTTTATTTTTGAGAAATCAAGCAGGCTTTGATAGGTATCAAAAAACCTTATCTTAAAAAATGTGTTGAGTCAGGTTGCAGTTACACAGAGTAACCTTTCCGTTTTAATTAATAGTTACTAATAAAATGTATTTTTTTAAATTCACTGTAAAATTTAAAAAAACCCAATTGTGCCGATTGTTTTCAAATTTGGTATGTGGGCATAAATTTGCATTCTAAACAACTTTTGCTCATAAAATTTTTCAATTCGAACGACTGCACAAAATTACTCTTTTGGCGTGTGTCGCATACGCTGTTTTTTCTACGCTCGTGTTCAAAACTTATACTACAGCAAGGGAGTAAAGTGAAGCTTTTTGAACGAGTAGGAAGTTTATAGCATGAACAAAAGCGAGTACCGTAATTCTTACCAGTTCAGAAACAACACTTTACACTCGAGTTATATACAATATTTTTTGCACAACCGTATTTTAAAAATAATAATAATAATAAAGAAGAGCTCTTGGCGGTAGATTAAAAAATAAAGTTGGCAAAATCATAAGTCGCTCGTGCCATAAACTTCCTGCTCATTCAAAAAACTTCACTTTACACTCTTGTTATATAAATAACTATTTTTCGATTATAAAATATAACAGAGATGTAAAGGCACAGAATATTTCCAATACAATCGCTTTTTACCTTGTGAATCCAGATACAGTCCACTCTTGTCTCAAAATAACTGTTTTAATGTAGTAATTGTACTAGATAGTTCTGTTTAATTATTTATAAATACTAAAACTACTTAATGCAATAAGGCAACAATGGAATAGTGAATAGAAACTAAATAATTAATTTCCAAATAAAATGTTTTTTTTGGCAGATTGTTTGAAATTTCATTAATATACGTAAATAAATAGTTTTATATTGTTTTTAGTATGATGGAAAACTTCTACCTCGATGGTGGTTACACTGTTGTTTATGTTACCAAAGACTGGAATGGACAAAATGAAGCAACTGCAGTCTGGTTTGGCAACAATCATCCCTTGTATGGCTATTAAAATATCAACTTCATCTAATTAAGCATTAACTTGTTATCTTAAATTCCAGGAATATATCTAGACGTGCAACACAGGGACCAGCTGCAGACGTTCAAGCGTGCACGGAAGCTGTGCAGATTGCATACAGGAATGGTAAGAAACGTGATATAAATTTTAAATAGAGATTTCAACTGTTAAACTGTAGATATTACAAAATTGATGATAAAGACGGATATATCTTATGTGTATAATGCCATGACAGCTTGGATTCATAAATGGAGAGAGAATGGTTGGCAAACAGTTAACGAAACATATGTAAGAGATAGAAGAGATTTTCAAATATTGGATCATAATTGCGAACTTTTGGGTGAAGTTGTTTGGGTAAGAAATTATAGTACGACTTAAAAGATTTATTTCCTAATTTCATTTGTTGTTATTTTACAGAAATTAATTGGCATTGAAGAGGAGGATGCTAAATGCTGCCTAAAAGCCAAGCTATTTGCTAGACAATCCCTGCCTTGAGAAATTAGACTTCAAGTTCATGGGTGTCTGCGTTTTGTCTCTGCATAATTATTGTAAATTAAAAAAGAATATTTTTTCTAATGTATACCTTAACTTCTTCTTTAGATATACTTTTTATATTGTAGTTTACTTTTCATATGACAGTTTTGCTTTTTGTCTAACAATTTACATTTTCATACTATCGTTACCACATTATTATTATTTGTTAGCTTCTTTCCAACAAAATAAAACCCATGAATAATCGTATATATAATTTAACCAAAACAGCAAAAACAAGTAAAAACTGGTTGCGCGTCATGCGCCATCCCTTTGCTTTCAGGCCGGCGCACTCGCCAACTTAATGTATAAAAATCGCCAAAATAGATGCAAAGTCGTCAGATTTTTTTAACTTGTTTACTGGTTGCTTTTGCGATGGTAGTTAAGCCCAATTCACACTACGCGTGCCCACGCGTGCAATTATTGCATGCAATCCAGTTGCATGCGTTTCCACCATTCACACCATGCTTCTCGTCAATGAGTTAGCAGCCCGCATGCTGACGCACGAAATTAGAACTTGTTTGATTTTCTCCTGCATTTCTACATAGTGGAAAACTTGGTGTTTTTATTCATGCCAATCTAAAATAAAAATGCTGGTAGTGCTTATTTATAAATGCAACAGAAAATAAAGAGGTATCTCGTACGAATAAGATGTGTATTTATATTAGTTTTACGGATTAACGATTAATATATACAACACTGAACAAAGAGAGAATTAGTGCAATTCATAAATAATGACTTAAAAGGCTAACCTAATAATAAAAAAAATTATAATCACAACAGTTAAAACAAATATACAACATAAAGTCCACTTGAAAATAATGACTAATTAAAGAAAGAGTTCAATCAATGCTACAAATACGACAGCACATAAGCGCAACACACAAAAACCAACTCCAATAACTACCAAATTTGTAAATCGTAACGGAGCTTCGATAACCTAAAAATGATTCTCAAGATCGCGCCATTTTCAAAATAAAAAAACACGTAATAGTTGCATGCGTCATCACGCACGTGGCACGCGTAGTGTGAATTAGGCTTTAGAGAATATTTAAATTTAATTATAAATTAATAATAATCATAACTTGAGAATACGGCCCAATGTGTTTAGGTTATGGTTTCCTATCATGTAAATTATTAGAATTCCATTTTAAATTGTAAATGTAGTTGAAAATAAAATGTCTAACCCAATCTTTATTTCAACTCAAAATTCAATATACAAAAAATAAACGTTCAGAGAGAACCAAAATATCAAAAATACATTAAACAACAAATTAAAACAACAAAAGCACAGCAGTACAATGTTATCGTATTACATTTACAATTGCACTGAAATAGATGGTGCATCATAGTCATCTGCTTCAAGCTCATCAGTCTTCAACTTACAATTTATATCACTTTTATAAATATTTTTTACACAAACTTAGATACCATCCGGATATCCGGCTGTGTCGAACTCGCGGCGACAACTGCACAGATTTTATTTATTTCATTTTAAAAATCGTCTTTCTTTTTTAAAAGTAGCCTTTTTCAAAGAAAAAGTAGCCACTTTGGCGAAAAATCGCCAGTACTGGCAACACTGGCTTCACTGCCCAGTGCCCTTTATCGAACCAAAAAGACTCGTTCTCGGGGCCACGCATGCTCAAACCATTGAGGATACCCTGCACAAACTACCAACTTTTATAGACTTTTAACTTACTGCTGTTGGTAAACGTACTAGTCACGTGACTGCGAACGGTAGAGCAAACAACAACGAGAGGGCACAGCGTGCGTCTAAAAATTATAAAGCAAGCTTCTTGACCGACAATTTTAAGTGCGTGTTGTAAACAAGTCGCAACGCATAACCAAAAATTATACTTCACTTATACTACTTGTTGGATTGTGGGTGCTTTATATTGTGTTCAACTTTATTATTTTATTAGTGACTCTCATGTTTGTTTAGTGTACTTTGTTCAGTTATAAACTTTTGGATTATATTCATATTAGTGCTCTTATTAGTTTATTAGTGTTCAATTAAACGCTGGACAGATTTCATTAGTGATATTTTAAATTATTTGGGTAACTTCTTTAATAAAAATTCAATATGCCGATTATAAATTACGATAGCTCCCGTAGAGAAATAGGGTTACTGCGTTAGCCACTAGTCGTGATATAACCGATTGTATTTTTTTATATAAAATAGTAATAATTCTAGAGCTAATCAACTTTAAAATTCCACTACGCACAATCCGAAATGTAGTTTTATTTAATTCTGCATTTTGAAGAACAAACTCTTGTTACTCTTTACCGATGAATCAATTGTTAGAACATATAACCGGAATTATAATTCAGTAGATCTGTTTTCTTGTTCATTAATTATTTTTAGAAAACAATTCATGAGAGAAAGAAAACATTACATTACGTACTGACTGTTTTTTGTTATTCTAATATTTTTCTATATATAGCAATACGAGGTATGTGAGAAAAGTAATGAGACTGATTTCGTACTAACCAAAGTTTTTATTTCTTTCAAACAACAATGTTATCCCCTTCAAAGTAGTTCCCTTGTTGAGTCGTTGTTCCCACTCTTGGTAGCAGCGCTGGAAGTCTTCAACTGGTATGGCTTTTAACTGGTCGGTCACAGTCTTTTGAATGTTCTCCAGAGTTCCAAAATGACGTCCTTTTAGGACATGTTTCAATTTCGGGAAAAGGAAAAAGTCACAAGGACTCAAATCAGGTGAATAGGGGGGATGAGGAACAACAGTAATGCGTTTTGAGGTCAAAAATTCACTGATGGAAATTGCTGTGTGACACGGAGCATTGTCATGATGTCTGTCAAAATTTGATGCACGGTGAAAGTGTTTAAATTTAACTGTTCACTCATCATCCTTATTGTTAAACGACGGTCTGATCTCACAAGAGCCCTCACACGTTCAACATTTTCGTCAGTTTTTGAAGTTGAAGGTCTTCCCGAGCGAGGTTCATCTTCAACGTGTTCTCGGCCGTCCAAAAATGATTTGTGCCAGCGGAAAACTTGTGCTCTTGATAAGCACTGTTCCCCATAGACCTGTTTCAACTTTTCAAAAGTCACACTCGCGGATTCACCAAGTTTAACACAAAACTTTATTGCACAACGTTGCTCTAAATTCCGATGCTCCATTTCTGTAACACACAACAAGAACACAACTTCACTGATGGCGCTGTCAAAAATAATGTGTTAGCTGTACGGAGTTGTAACTCGGACTGAGGAAGTGGAAGCGATAAACAAACCGGTTTAGCACAGGCCGGTAGACACAACGTTGCCAGATCTCCCGCAGTGTTGCCAGTCTCATTACTTTTCTCACACACCTCGTATGCATATTATTTTTATTTTGTTCATTTATAATGTAATGAATTTAGGTTACTTTAGTTTTATTGCACGCAACTTGCACCATATTTCGGTGTTTTACTTTTTTTAAATGGTTTATGGCTGTGAGTGTTATTTTGGGTTATACCTGTTTACACTCCATGTATACTTAATAAATAAATAATATGTATAAATAAGACCTTTTTTTTTTCTTAAGATTTTAATATATTTAAAGTAGATGTAAAAATTAAAATTTATTCCTAAGTTCTTCAACTGTAATAATTCGTATTTGTGTAATAATAAACAATATTCAAGTAAATTGGTGTTTTTGTGTTCCTTTGATGTGATTTTTGTTATTATGTAGTGCCAGAAGCAATTTGATTGCCAAGTTGAATTTGCCACGTATGTTAATTCTTTTAGCGAACAATCACTAGGGGGCGCTGACGATTGTGAACGACTTTTAGACGTCTGTTGTGCATCTGTAAAGCCTTATTAATCTGTGATATCCTGCGTACGGGCTATGCACTCTCGTTGCTAACACTCGACCGTTCCTTACAGCGCAACGCCCCCGTTGTAAACACTTTTCAGCTGGCTGGGGCAATGACCTAAAGGTTAAGAAAACAAAACAAAACAAAAAAACATTTTGTACCAAAATACACATTTAAAAAACAACCTAATAGGTCTGGCACGTGACGAGTATGAATACATATCAAAAACAATCATAACATAATATCCAAACGGGATAAAGGAAAAGTTGGTTAATAATAAACAAAAAAAGACAAAACATATGAAATTCATCGAAACGTTTTGGGAGTTTTCTAACCCGTCGTGAGTTTTCCACTTGCACTTCATCAATGCAACTCCCCTCTGCTTCCGGTAAACTTTCATTTTTACTTTCACTTTCCATAGTATTATGCATAAAACTTGTACCCGGTGCACTCTTAGTTGCGGTGGTTGCTGGTAGATCCACACCTTCTCGTTCAGAATCATTTGATACGATATCCGCCACGTGATGTTGGACTCTTTGAAAACGTTCTCTGTCGTGCTCATGTTTGTACCTTGCTTGCGCCTGCCTAATATTCTCTCGGACAACCCGCTGTACCTCTCTGGGTGATATCCATTCAGCGTCGGCTTCGTTGAAAACGACGTGTGTCAGCGGCCCGTTGGAGAATTGTGGTAGAAAACCGTAAACAGTCTCAAATGGAGATTTTATTGTCGTCTTGTTTGGTTGTATATTCAGGTTTCTGTCTACTTCTGGGATTGTCGCATCCCATTGACGTTCTTCTTGCACTGCAGTCATGATTGCTTTTACCAAGGTCTGATTGACGCGTTTGACCTGACCATTTGCAGCTGCCCATTGGCTTGAATTTAAAGTATGCTGAATACCACGACTTTCGATAAACGCTTTAAATTTATTCGTCGTGAAACACGATCCTCGGTCGGAAACTATTCTGTGGGGTATTCCGTACTGAACCATAAACACCTTCATTGCATTCATTGCCATTTCGCTGGTTGTGTTACATATTGGAAAAAGCTTTGTAAATTCATCCACAATAACTAAAATGTATCTATTATGAGAATCACTTTTAATAAACGGACCGACTTGGTCGATATGTATACGCGAAAACGGGCGTTTCGGCGGCTCAATAGGGTACAGTTTACCAGGTCTTTTACCTGCGGGTACTTTATTTATCAAGCATTCGGCACATGCACTAATGTGTCGCCGCACATAACGTTTTAGTCTGGGGAACCAGTATAATTCACGGATTTCCGCGATCGGTTTCTTTCCGTCCGGTCGGTCAATGTTCGGGCCCCACCTCGCGCTTGAGTCGTCGGGCGAGGGCTCACCGAGCAGCTGCGATGGAGACCTGGTGACTTCAGGGATCGACGGCTGAAAGAGAAACTCGGAGAACTTAATATTGAAAAGAAACACCTGTCAAACCCAAATAATCTATTTGTTTAATCTTGGATTAAACAGATCATTTTCTTCACTTAAAACAAAATTCCAAGTTCCTATAAAATTGAATCTTCCTATTATACACGGTTGTTACTGTTCGAGTTTGTTACTCGGTGCAGTGCGACGATGGCATGTAACAGCTGATTTTTGTCCTCATGATGTTTTACCATCAACCGTGAAATTAACTGCTTATGGGACAACCCCATTACGATTTACTCCTTGCACTCTTCAAAAGGCAAATTTAATGACTTGCGCAGTTTGTATTTTTCATAGAAGTACGCCTCTACCGATTCACGCGGTAACTGTGCACGTTTCGTCAAGCTCTTCCACGACACGACGCGGTTGTACTCGGCGGTATGGAGAAGGTTGCTTTGAACTGACGCTCCAAGTCGGTTCACAATTTAATTTCGCTGCGTCTGACTTCGTACCAATCACGTGCCGCAGACACTAGGTGCATTTTCGCTGTTTCTAGTTTTATTTCTTCCGGCCAGTTGTGTAAGAAAGCACAACTGTTAATTTGGTCTAAACATTCCGTCGCACTTTGATCGCTTGTCCCCGCGAAATCATTCACTGTCTTGCTAAGGTCCGACATTACGTGATAACTTGCTCGTCCTTATTGAACAAAACTCTCTCGGTACGGGCTCGATTCTCTTCCATTTTGTTGAACATTGCCATCATCATGGCCATTTGTTGCTGCAGGAGACCGTCAAACTCACTCGTTGTTGGTGCTGCTCCCAGCCTCCATGATTACTCCGACGAAGCCGTGACATCACCTTCACGCGTGTCCGTCTGGTTTCGTCGGGTGGATGATTCTTGTTATACTGATGACCACAGTCCACCATCTTAAATTTTCTTTAATTTTGCGTCTTCTCGAAATTTCGCGTTGTTCAGGATCTCTACGCAGGATATCCCACTTCTGAAATGTTAGCTTCTTCCGACACAAAATAAAACCCGCAAACAACGTATATATAATTTACTATGAGAAACAAAACAGCAAAAATAAGTAAAGCAAGATACAAATACGAGACAATGTGTATCAGCTTCACATAGGTATAACACCGCTCACGATGTTTCTGGGTCGTAATAGGCCATGCTTTCATTTTGTTAGGTTGCAAGTGTTTTCTGTTTTAAAAAAAATTGCCGTACCTGCGGCTGTATTTGCCGCTGTTACACGATCAAAAATTTTGCATAAACGTTTAGTACCGATTAATTTTGTTTTGTTAAAAAGATATCAAGTTTTCCTTATATTTGCAGAGTTAGAAAAAAAAGACAAAAGCGTGAGGTCAAACTATCATAAAATCATAACCTTAAAGTACATTAAGCGTCAATAAGATTCTACAAGCCGAGTTAATAGATAAACAGCCCGGTTTAACATACTCAAATGTCATTTTGCCACAGCCATATTAGACCCATAAACATCGTGAACGCTGTATAATATTTTGTTTGTAACTTGATAAAGCCTTAAATAATAAAAGCAAAAGCTTGGTTGTTGATAATTAAAGACTTTGACCACATTATACTCATGAAGTTTTAATTGTAACTTTTAAATACAAATTCTGTTTATTCGCAGACTGGCAGTAACGTTATGATTTTTAGCAACAAGTGAGACCTACAGGTCCTTAATGTTTGCTACAAGAATACATGAAAGCACAATTAGCTTAATTTATAAAAAATAATTAATCTTTGGTGCTGTTTTATTAAAAGTTTTATATTACTTTTAGTATTGTTGTATATAACATCCAAGGTATCAACAACCAATTT
>VTPC01003369.1:156346-172721 GCA_011009095.1 Ignelater luminosus
CCAAAATTTGAAAAAGGTAACAAAACAGGAGTTCGTTGTGGTTATGCTTTGCATTCCCAGATGTTTTTATACTGAAGGGACTTAGATAATTAAAACTGAGATTGAGCCACCTAAGTCATATAGAACTGACATTATGGAATCTCAAAGTTGATAAGCATTGTCATGAGTTGTCCCCTGTTGCATTTTATCATCAAATAAGACAAATAAAATTAGATTAATAGTGATTTATTAGAATTATAATATAAAAAAAAATATCACATTATAATATAAAAACGGCAGTGGAATAATAATACAATAGGATTATCCATTTATCACGCAATTGAAGTTTATTGCAATATTATAAAATAGTCACATCACTCAGTGCAAAGTTGTGCTTTATGGCTCAATGTTATAAACAAAATTACTAGGCAAATAAAATTTACTGTCCTAGGGAAGTAAGTTCCATTCTTATGAAGGTAGTAATAGCCTACTTATCAGAGAGTTGCATTTTAAATGTATAGCCCTGTGCAACTTGCTTCTAACATTCTGTTAATAAAATTTCAAAAATAAATTTTATAAAGCATTTCAATATTATTTATGCGGTAAGTATAATATATATTTTAAATGTTGCTATGATAAAAAGTATACAATTTATAATAATTTTTGGCTAACATCGCCTTTTAAATACTATATCTAGGTAAACATGAATAAACTTTTAAATATAAAATAAAACTCAAGTAAATATATATTAAGAATTAGTCATTCGTAAAAATAAGATTTTTACGCCTACTTAAACTTTCACATCACCTATAAAGCTTTAAATCCCATCAGCAGAATCAAAATCGCAATTTTCTATCTCACATAGGCTTCTCCTAGTCGGAGTTGGAGGTTTTGATATTGCTAGACTCAGTCTTACTTGATTTAAAGCAGTTAAGACCAAGGGTTCTGTTGCATGACGCACTGGAGAGGGACGATCCTGAAAGTAACAAAAATAAAAAATTGAGACGTGCCAGAAATATGTGATCAGTATAATGGTTCACGATTTTTTTCTAGTTTCCCAAAGATTTGCACTTTATTAATACAATGACATGCAATGTACTATATACAGAATTTATTTTTCTTCCTGTGCTTTAAAATAATGAAAATTTATACTAATCTCAACTGTACTATATGGCAACTGAGATTTTGACAATTATATTCTTGACTAATATAAGTCACTTTCAGTTATCATTTTCCAGATTGCCTTTTAGAGTTTTCATTTTTTGATTTTACTAAAATTAAATTTCTGATCAATTCACAGAAATTGAGCAATAATAAAGAACGTTATGTGAAAACTTTTAAATTAACAAATCATCATACCTGGCAACACTACAGTTATACCTACTCGTAGAGCCCTGCATGGGCCAAAATTTCCAGGCCCGAAAAAAGCCCGATAACTTCTTGATCAACCCGACAGCCCCGGAAGGCTCGAACAGCGCAAGAGGCCCAAACAGCACGAGAAGTTCAAGAGGCTCAACGGTCTGACAGGCTCGAGAGATCAAAACAGCCCAATAGTCGCGAAGGGCCGAGAAGTCCAAAAGGCCCGACGAGAATTAATGTTTGGATTTGGTTTCAAAACAGCTTTAAGTAATATTGGAGAAAAAGTGATTCTTCTGTTAGATTCTTTCAGTTGTCACTGTTAGCTATAATGCAAGAAGTTATTCCACCAAATAAGAAATTTTAATTTACTAACAGTTTTGTGCAAAAAATAAAACAATGAGAAAGGTGGGTCTTGGGGGTGAAGGCAAACATAAACAAAAAATCTCTTTGTACTCTTTGTATAGCAAATGTAAGTTTTGTAAATCAACATACTGGTGTCTACCATTCTATAGGAAGGATGAGCACTCTAGTCAAATTGACAGAAGTGGCTCGTAGTGTTACAGCAAAACGCGTTCATATGTTTTACAACTCGACTATCAGAAGTAATTTATTTTGATATTTAGGACTGGACTTCTAAATGCTGCGAGAAATAATCAAAATCTGTTATTCGTCGAACGAACGCGAATTTAAAAAAAAACAAAATACCCCTAACTTTTAAAATTACCTGGTAAGTAACCGCAAAGAATACCAGCAAGAAAAAATAAAAAGTATCAAAAATCTGTTTGTACCACCCCATAGGGGATAAAAAGTTATTAAACTTTGCTATTTGAACCATCTCGATATCTACTATTACCTTTTGGGAGTTACAGGGCTTTAAAGAAAAATTACCAAATTTTAACTTAACGTTCCCTTAACGTCGAACTCAGCTGATACAAAAAAAATTTATCTAATGTTTTGACTCCCACTACTTATACAGTATGTCCCCAGATTGAGTTACCAAGTTTCAAAATTTGTTAGATGCAACATTTAATGTGACTTAGTAAGGGGCCAACTTTTTAGAAATGGAAGTAGAAAGGAATTATTTTTCCACAGCAAATGGTAGAGGTGATTGTCACTATTAATTACTATCATCTAAGGACTTATCTACATTCTATAAAATTTTGGGCATTCTGTATGTTATTCTAACATGATGTGTTATCAGCTATTTAATCTAAGTGTTAAGCCTCTGGTGACAGAAATGCTGAAGTAAATTCAGATTATTTATGTGTTGTTCACTGTGTATTTCAAGAATTAAAATGTTATTTAAAGTCAATATTTATTATTGATTCTTTGTGTTTTCTTTTCATACAGCTTAAGTGCATTTTATTTTTACAGATTATTAGAAGTTCAACAACTTCTAACCTAACTGCCTAACGCTAAACATACATGGATTCTCTTAATTCACATAAAATTGCATTGCCGGCATTTAAAATTGTTTCAGATGCTGGACTGACATTTAAATAAAATAAATATTTTGAAATTTTTAGCATTTGGAATAGAATTCACACAAGAAATGACAGGCAATAGGTGTCTTCTCCAAGTCAAGATGAACTGGTTTTAAAGGACATGAAAAATTCATTTAAATTGTGTTTCACGCCCAATTACCTACTTTAGTTTGTATTCCCTGAGTTTTGCTAATTGGGTGTGGAACACCCTGTATAATAAGAATACTCCCCCCTTAAGTAGAAGTGTTAGAATTGAAATTCCTTTCCTCACATGAAGTTATAAATCTGGTTCACATCAAATGAATATCTCCTTTACACTTTTGTCGTATCTGTTTTTAAGACTAATGCGAGTTACAATTGGTTAGTGAGAGCCCAACCACCCTATAAATAGTACATTGCATGATTTAAAATTTCCAATACAAAATACAATAATATATTTATAAATAACTTATTTCTATGGGGGGCACTGCCCTGGTATTCTCTTTGTGGTATGCACCACTGATTATAACTGAGAAAAGAATATCTAATGTAAATCAGGCATGATTTCTTGCAAATGAGATAATTTAATGGTGTGAATTCTTGACAAAAGCTTTTTATTGTTTACCAAACTACTTACACTAATTTTCTTCAATTTAACTTTCAAAATATCTTCTAGTGAAATAACAGGCCTTGCATTTTCATCTGATTTCTTCTTCGCAGCCACCTTTGCAGATTTACTATTATTGTGTGGTATAGATAAAGGGGGTAGAGGCGGAGGTGGTGGTGGTGGTCGTGGTGGTGGTGGAGGAGCTGGTGGCGGAGGAAAAACTGCAGACTTCGTATCCAACTGTCTTTTGAATTCTCGCAACTCTTTTTTGAAATCTTTGAACTGTGCTAATTCTTGTCTGAGTTGATTAAATTCAGAGTGCAATAATACAAGTTTTTCTAATTTATCTTCATTAGCTTCTTTTATATTGATAATATATGTATCAAGTTCATCCAAGGTTGATGCTAATTTTGAGACTTGAGATAGATATGAATTGCATATATTGCAATTTGTATCTCTAGGACAATCAGTTATTTTTTTATTTCGCTCCTTGTATAGTTGGTAAAGTGATGTTATGCCCTTAAAAATAAAATTAATTTAGCTATAACGATTAACTAATTATAATAATTATTGTAATATAAGATAACCTTGGACACAACGAAAAATAAAAATACGGGGAACTCGAATGATAATTGATTCTGCATGGATGAAAATAAAGTTGTCAATTGACTGTCAATCACTCAAAATACCTTTTTAATTGTTATTCGTAACCATGTAAACATATTTCAATAGTTTTTTCTGGTAACTTGGAAAAATAACGTCCATGATATTTTTTAACTTTTGCAAAAATTCTAGCAAATGTTTCAATTGCTGCAACTGTCTCTGCACTATCAGTTCTTTCTAAAGAAATTCTATGTATTGGACCCAACCTAATATCTCGTCTTGGTGAAATTTTATAATAAATTGCAGCAGATGGTAAACTTTTATAGGTGCGTCTTTTACTTACTGAAACGACACATCGTCTTTCTTTAGAAACTCTAGTTTTAGCAATAGGAATGATTCCTTTTTTCATCAACCTGTACTGTTTGTATACCAACATGATTAATAAAATTGGATTTTTCAACTTGTATTGAAGTAGAAGTTACAGATTTTAAGATTTTCTTTGAACTTTGAACTTCTTTAATTGATTGACATCTAACAATTTCTACTTTATTAGGAACAGCTTCTTCATCTCCAACTGCTTTATCTACAGCTGGGTGTTGAAGCTAATTTACCGTTGTATAACTGAGGAGTAAAAAACGAATTCTTGATAACACTTAAATCATCAGTCCTAGTTTCATGTTTTCCTCCTTGTTCTGCACTATGCTCTAGTTCTTCTAATTCACAATTATCATAATTAATACAATGTGAAGTATTCAAAATAATTTCATTAAAATTCTGTAATTTTCTTAGACTTTCGTCATTGAGAACTTTACAGTAATTTTAAGAAAAACCGCAAGTCAAAAGAAATTTTCGTGATCGTGGCAACGTCGCGCCGAATACAACAGGTTTTGCGATCGTGTTAATTCGTGTACTTCGAAAAGTTGTAACGGTTGTAAGCTCAAATTTTAATGTTTGGTTTCGTTTGGTTTGTTAACGTTGCTCAATTTCTGGTGCAATTAAATACAAAATTTATGTCTAAATGCTGCGGAACAGCTGTTAGGAGGACTAAATGATGATCAGAATGAAAGTAGTGACAATGATGAAGATTTCTATATTTTGTCATCTCCAACATCACAGAACAAACAACTATCTCAAGCTGAATTAGAAGTCATGACGTTCCTCAATGAGAAGAACAGATCACCGACTATATTGAATAATTATCCTACAATTAAAAAAATGTTCAACAAATTCAACACCAGTTTATGTTCCTCTGCACCTGTTGAACGGCTCAAAGTAGTGGTTTTAAAAGGAAATAAATATTTGAATAAATTAATGTAACATAATATGAAAATAGTGAAAGAATTCTGACAGTTAACTTTCAAATTTTTAGTAACGAGCTTGGAAGTGAATACAAAATTCTAACTATCAAAATTCTAATTTCGCCAATTTTACTGAATAAAATGTATTTTGTATTTTGTTTTTTAAATACAGCCAATTGAAGTATTTTGTATTCAGTCAGAAACAGTTACGCAACCACTATAAAATCTGTTTTAAACACCAATTTATAAAAAAAATTATTGTGAAAGTGATGAAAATACGACGAGGAAATAGAAAATACGCATTTGCTCATATAAACTTTGCAAAGAATGCGGAACAACAAGGCATTAATAATTATTAATTACTTTTTTCTAAAATTTAAATGTCAATAACCTCAAACTTACAAACTGACGTTTAAACTTGTCAAATGTAACGTAGATCAACAGCGCATCTAGCGGAGAGAAAATCGTTATTGAGCTCAATTTGCGATCGTTTTTTGTTTGGTGTCGGTACTTCGTATCACAATCAACACTGGCTTTGGTCGAGTCTGCACTTGACTGCGCCCTCACCGCGGCTTATGAAGTTGCAAGCAGCCTGCTTGTGTTCGAGCAATAAAATCAAAAACGCAAAAATAAATGCGGGCAGCATGTTATCGTGATTACTACTCCTGGACATAACCTATAAAAAAAAGTCAAGTCTGCTACGATCAACAACGAAATGACGCAAGCCTAGTGAACATGTAAATTCGCTATTCCATTTACGCTAAATGTCGGTATTTCAGATTCAATTGGTTCAAAAGTGAAATGATTTTGGTTCGATTTATGTTCACTTTAAACGACCACAGGTCACTCAGTTGATGCTTAGCCTATATTTCTGAACGCATTCCAAGATGATCTTGAATTCTTGAACTCTTTTTCAATCCTGGCATCTTGGCTCTTGATCGATCTTGATTCTTGACTGTTCTTGAACACAGATCTTGGCTCGCAGACTCGAAGATAATTAATGATAATAATTTCATCCATACATGTGGAATAAATAGTAGGACAGTCGGACAACATAGAATTGTTTATATTTGAAACTAGTAAATGTGTAAAAGGTAATAAAAAGTAATGTAAAATCACTCTTAAGATGTAATACAGATAGATATAATGAGGTACTAATCCAAGCTTACTTTTAAACTGAATAGAATGTGAATGTGTGTTTTATTGACAACTATGTGTTACTGCGAAAAATGTAGGAGATATAAGAATAGATAAAATAGTTTTGGGCATACTAGAGAGAAATCAAGTTTCATGTTATGAATAATTATGTAGAAAACTGCATATTTACTATTTGTTCAATCCTGGTTGTTTGTAGGTAATTAATAAAGTAGCAGATAACCATGGATACCATATTTAAAATGGAAGACGATAATAATTGTGATACACTATCCTTACCTATTGTCAGTGATAAGCAGTCTCGTCTGGTATAGTTATTTACTTAACATGTTAAATAAACCTAATTAGCTCTTTTCTAGGCACCTAGCGAACATGTATCTAAAAATGTACACGCCAAACTTGATACAATGCAAAGTCAAATTGATACAGAATTAAAACTACAAGAAAACGACTTGTTTCGATGCAATATATGTGGTGATCAGTTTACACAGAAATGCCATTTGGTATCACACATGCATTGTCATACAGCCAAGACTCCCCTGGAATGTAGAATTTGTGATTATAGGTGCATAGGAAAAAACATTCTCAAAGCACATATGATGGAACATAGTGCAGAAAAGCCATTTGAATGTAAAACCTGCGATTATAAAACCACAAAAAAGTCTTACTTAAAGAGACATATACAAACCCATGTACCTAGTGAGAAACACTTTGAATGCAACATTTGTAGTCAAAAGTTTGCTTTTAAGAGCCAATTAAATGTACATGTGCGAATCCATACTGGCAAAAAGCCTTTTGTGTGTAAACTTTGTGGTTATCAGTTTTCGCGCACAAGCTACCTTAAAAGACACATGCGAGTTTATAGTCAAGAAAGATCTTATGAATGTAAAATCTGCGGTCGTAAGTTTAAATATAAAGGAACATTTTTAGGACATGTGCGTACTCATAGTGGAGAGAAACCTTTTCAATGCAAAATATGTCATCGTAAATTTTGTTGGGAAAGTAATCTTACAACACATATGAAAATACATAATCAAATAAAATGTAACATATGTAGTCGGAAATATAAATCAGACAAAGTTTTACAGGCGCATATGGGGGTTCATACTGATGAACTGTCTTTTGAATGTAGAATATGCGGTGAAGAATGTGAAACAAGTGAAGGTTTACAAAGACATGTAGATATTCATAACGGGCAGAAACGTTTTAAGTGCAATATATGTAACAGTTCTTTTACGAGAAAATCTACTTTAAGATCACACGTACACATTCACAGTGGTGAAAAACCATTCAAATGTCAATTGTGTGATTACAAATGTACATATAGTAGTAGTCTACAAATACATATGCACTATCATGATAGTGACAGGCTTTTTGAATGTATGATTTGTGATAAGAAGTATATAACGAAAACTAATTTACGAAGACATATGAGAGTTCATAATGGGGAGAAGCGTTTTGAATGTAAGATATGCCACCATAGATTTGTACAGAAGAGTACTTTAAAAGACCATATGAGCGTTCATATTGTTGGAAAACCTTTTGGTTGTGAAATATGTGGTAATAAATACAGACGAAGTGATAATTTACAGCTACATATGCGTCTTCATACTGGAGAGAAACTTTTTGCATGTAGTAAGTGTAATCATAAATGTTTGAGAAGAAGCGATTTTCAGAAACACATTGACATTCATAGTGAAGAGAAACCATTCAAATGTAAATTATGTAGTTATAATTTTGCAAGAAAATGTGGTTTACTTATGCATATTGTTCGGGTTCATAATGAAAAACAACCTTTGAAATGTAAAATCTGTAATGAGAAATTTACCAAGAAAGATAGTTTAAAAGTGCACATGCTTGTTCATAAAAATAAGGGACATTTTGAATGTAAAGTCTGTTTTCGTATATATGTACGGAAAAGCAGTTTAGAAAAGCACATGAAAGTTCATGGTAGTAGTGAGGAACTTTTTGAATGTAGCATGTGCAATTATAAGTGCCCAATGAATAGTAATTTACAAAGACATTTGTGTTGGTAAGGTTTCACGGTACAATTCACACTATAAATTCATTGGCAGTAAATCCTTCTTCACTGGGACCAGTCAAACATAACGACTTTATACAGTGTGTCCAAGATAAGGATGCACAGCATGGTGATCTTGGGAACGGTAAGAGATACAGAATCGGTTAAATGGGATGAAAGTTGGCTATTTGTAGGACCTTTTTGTTGGCGTTTGCAAAATCTAGATATCTTGGATAGTTTCAGAGATATTTAAAAAAAAGTAGATTTCTCGATTTTCGCTATTTTTTCTTTTATTTATTTGAAGAGATATCGGAAAACTACAATCACTTTTCCATTGCCACTTTTTGTTTTCTGTTAAAATACGCTAACAAAATTCCTGTACAACGTTTCGATTTTGAGTAACCATCATCAACCTCATTTTTTTAAATAGGCGGAAAAACAATTGAAAATTGTTTTGGATAGCTCTTGTCACGATTCTAATGATGTAAACATGATAGGGTTATTTTTAATTCTTATGCTATAAATTAATGCATTCTGCAGTACCCTGGCCTGCACGATCACCTAATCTAACACCGTTAGATTTCTTTCCTCTGGGGTTATGTCAAGAATCATGTGCTCAACCAAAATTTTGAAGATGAACAGCAATTATTGCAGTTGGTCACAGCGGCGTTCGACACGAAAAAATCAAAACCAAAATAACCCTATCATGTTTACATCATTAGAATCGTGACAATAAGAGCTATCCAAAACAATTTTCAATTGTTTACCGCCTATTTAAAAAAATGAGGTTGATGATGGTTACTCGAAACCGAGACGTTGCACAGGAATTTTGTATTTTAATAGAGAATAAAAAGTGGCAATGGAAAAGTGGTTTTAGTTTTCCGATATCTCTTCAAATAAAGGAAAGAAAAAATAATAACAAAAATTGAGAAATCTACTTTTTTTTAAATATCTCTGAAACTATCCAAGATATCTAGATTTTGCAAACTCCAACAAAAAGGTCTTATGAATAACCAACTTTCATCTGATTTAACTGATGCTGTGTCTCTTACCGTTTCCAAGATCCCCGTGCTGTGCATCCTTATCTTGGACACACTATATACTTACAGGTCATGACGTTTCTATCAATATAACTCTACAATTAATAGGTAATAGTCCAATTTAACAACTATAATGTTATTGAAATTGAATTGAATTTTTTCTTTGTTCTTGTTTCTTTGTCCATATTGGTTACAAGCAAGGGTCTGAATTTTGGAATCAACTGTGGAAATGGATTCAGACTGTAATTATGTATGTATATATAATTGAAAATTGGATCAATAAATTTTATTTTAAGAGAAAGATTTTTTGTTGTATCTCGAAATTTGTATCTCCAGGACCACAGAGTGACATTATTAGCTTCAGATTTGACTTCTCATTCATCATTTCGTTACATTTAATAGGAACCTCTTTCAAATATTTGTAACCATCTTTAATCTTTATCTACCAAATTTAAGTGGCATGAGATTAGTATTTTGCTAATCACATCTAAAACATCCTGCTGGTTATTATTTTTTATTCGTTTCAACACGAGACTAACCAGTGGTATAACAAAATTACTTTTATCTAAGATTTAAATTTGAATAACCTCAAACCTATAAACTGACGTTTAAACGTGTCAAATTTAACGTCGAATAACAGCGCCTCTAACGGAAGAAAATTGTTAATGCGATCGTCTTTTGTTTGGTGTCGGTATTTTGTCTCACAATCAACTGGTTTTGACCTACTCCAGCGATCACTGTACGCCGCCTACTCAGCTAAATCTCGAAAACCTTTTTCATGCCTTCAGACAGCCTCATATTTTAAAATTTGTAACTGTATCCTACCGGACACAGAATCGATCAAATCAAGAAGATGATTGCTGGACTCCATTAAGAAGGTGATGGTCATATTTAGCATGCAAAGTAAACTTCAATTTATTCCTAGATGGCATGTGATTTTAACAAACATAAACCAGTCGCAACTCAACTTTTGTTTTATTTTTTTTATAGCTGTCAAAGCATGATTTTTTTTACACGCGACCTTTTTTGTTAGAAAACGGTAAAATATAGATGATATCGGGGAAAATTATTTTCGTTAAGTCACTTTTTAGCACCCAATTCTGATATGGCAAAAACGGCAAAAGCGGCAAAAGGAGTTAAAGCGGCACCTACATGGCGTGATAAACTAGCAGAACTTGATGTAAATAATATCTACGAGGGACGTTCATGTGAAATTATCCTAATGGCAGAACTAACGATATCTTTTTCTGAAGCAGTGAATTTATTTCATCAAGAAGCAAAAAAGTATCCAACGCATGTGGTGAAATCAATTAATCTTGAGAATATGATTGAAGATATTAAAGAATATGAACCACCAAAAGAAAAAGTTCAAATAAAGGATAAAGGCAAAGGGAAATCTAAAGCTGAACCTCCTACGGCACTCTTTCATGCTGCACTGCAAGAAACTATGATGTTCTTGGATAACGAAGAAGCTCTTCCTATTGAATTGATTGCGCAATTAATAAAATTAACAGTGATAAATAAGATTTTTGAAGATGTTACTGCAAGGGATGACAAAAGAAGATTGGAGCAAACTCTTTTATATAGTTATGAGACTATTAAGAAAGATAAAGGTAGTAAAGGCAAAAAGAAAAGTATTGTGCTTCCAATAGAAGAGAGACATTTGTACTTTTTATTAAATGGTTTCTATAATCCCGATTTGGCTTTTGAGTTGTTCAAAATCAAAATGCCGTTAAATGCCATTTTAGAATTAGCAACTCCTGAAAGTATATTTCGACAAAAATTTCCACCGGTAGTATCACCTAAGGCTTCCTTATCTTCATTATCAGATTCCATAAATCTTGAAAGTAATGACGAAGAAGAAGAAGAGGTAGTCCTTTTTATAAATCCTCATTATGATCCTTCAAAAGAGTCTATATGCATTTCCACATTTGGCGAAGAAGAAGAAGATTTAGTAATGGATTCGCTTTATTCAGATGTCTATAATAAAATTGAGATTTTGTATAATTTCTGGGAAAAGATATATAAGCAATTAGAAGGCGAGTTGCAAGCAAAGTTTTTGGAAAATACAATGCATATCAGGATATTTCCACGTTCTGCATTGCAGCATGGCGAGAATCAATCATTGATGGTGTTTAATGAAATTTATGATGAGATTGTAAATATTATTGATGCCAAAAGACAGCATTTGAATTATCTAAAAAAATTAAAAATCTTAGAAGTCGAAGATCAAACGAAACAAGTACCAATAGAATCCCTAACGGTTTACAATAAACTAATTAGTGCCATTCCTCCAGATTGCTTTACTATCAATTACTTGATGCACTCTATGGTAGAAGAAGTGTGCAGCAGAATTCCCAACAAAATTACCAAGTCCAAAACTAAAAATTCTCAAAGTCAAATAAAGAAGGATGACCGTGAGAAAGAATTAGATGAAATTGCTCTCGATTTGATTAATTATAGAAAGTCATATCATCCATTTTGTAAAACAGGTATTGTTTACCAACCGCGTAATTCTTCTCCAAAGACATTATTGAAAATATCAAAAGAACATTTTGAAATGTATGAAGATGACCGGCTCTCATTTAAAATAAATTCTTATAAGAATTTACCCAGACAATTCTTAGAAACCAATGTTGACTACTTAAAACTGTCCTCCACAACTTTCTTATGGAAACTTTTTCCCAGTTTAAGTGCCATAGAGGTTATTTACAAACTTTACCAACTGGAAGCATGGAGCAATATATTAAATCTATCTGAGGATGACTTAAAATTCGTCATTGCTGCAATTGAGTTTGATCTTCTTTACTGCAAAGATTTTCTTCTTAACGGTGATCAGGACAAAGGTACACTTCAACAACTTTTTCCCAAAAAGAATAACAGTGACGTCTTGAAAGTTGCGCAACCTCACGTTAGATATATGCAAACACCTGATATATCAGTAACTACAATATTAGAAAAAAAACATTGCCTAAAAATACCCAATATCGTCTATTCAAATCGTCCAAATATTTATGAAGCAAAAAATATTCAAGCATATCTATGGTATCAAAAATTACCCCCTTTAGTTTTCCTACAAATGATTAATAGGGCGACTTCTGAATATCTATGTCTTGATTATAAATATTCTCCATACATAGATGGTATTATATTGCGTTATCACAATAATTGTGATTTATTTGGAATCAACTCGAAGATTTGGACAGAGTCATTAAGGACACCCATATGTTTGAGGGATTTTTGTAAGTATATTGTTCATGAAGATTCCAAGTGGCTTGAATATGAAGAAGATGACTACCAGGAGGAACTGAAACGAAAAGAAAATATGGAAGAAACGCTTCAAGAAGAAGAATCATACAATTTTTATGGTTATGATTTAGGCAAAGCTCGTGTGCAACTAACAGGCGTTACCACAACATTTCACAGCATGGATGGATATAAAATAATAGTTGACCGTGCTAATTTCGTTGGAAAACCCAACAAACTATCTTTGAATATAACAATGTCCAATCATAGCTTTATTTTGCACGATAACAAGATGAGAGGCAGAGAACCTTTTATGTTTCATTTTTCTTTGGAAGACGGTACAGTAATGGTTTTTACAAAACCAAATCGTCTGGATAATTCTGAAATAATAATGGCACAAAAAGTTATTCAAAAACAAAGGGTACATAAACACAACTTAAATCCAAAAACAACTTATAAACCAAGAAATGAAAATGTCTATTATCTGACCGAAAAGCATTGTTGTTATTTGAAGACTTTTAAAGTTCCATTTATCAAGACTAGAAGTACAATATTGAAAGAAGAATACCTAGCGAGGTTTTTAGAACGGATAAGTTCATTAAAATGTAACAAAATGGAAAATGCAGAAGATGCAGAAGATGTAGAAGATGTAGAGGTGTCTTGGAAAGGTATGTCATCAAAAATGCAAAGAACAGAAACATCAAATGTTGAGAACGAAAATAGACAGAATGAGGTCTTTGAAAAACGAGCAATTTCTTCAGGTTTGTATATTTTGAATTTTTTTTTGTTATTTAATCATCTTGTGCTAATATGCCCAGATAGTAGCTCACGTAGTGTAGAGACAGTCTCACTGCATTATTCACTTATTAAATATTTAAGGTACAACTTAATTTGCCAAACCAGGATCTTAATGTTAGACCAAGTTAGATTCTTGAAAGGTCGTAATTCATAGGGAATCATAACTCAAAGATGTTATTGAGAAAACAAAGTGAAACCCAAATGGTTCTGATAAGTTTAAATCCATTGTTTTGGTTGACTTTTTTTTTGTTTTCTATTTTTTGCTTTTGCTTATTTTTACTTACACTTGGGCCTATAATGTATTGAATATTTTGCTTTAATGATAACTTTTACATAAAAACAAACATCATTACATTTGCCAAATTGAAACTGCGCAACTTCTTAGTTGTACCGACTACTCCTGATTTAACTTGGTGGACTCCAAAATGGAAGCAAGCTAAGGAGAGCCAGGAGAAGTTTTCAAATGGAGCAAGAGAATGATTTAAGGCTCATAAAGTCATAAACAAAAGTTCGTGGTTTTTAATTTAAAAAATAATAAAGAGAAGAAGAAGAAAGAAGAAGAAGCAAATTGACAATTGGTTCAATTTTGCAAAGATGAGGAAACTGAAGATGAGGCATGATGATACTCAATGCACATTAGAGGGATTATTATGGCCTCAGAAGTCGATAAACTTACGACTCCAATAGCGAATCAAGTTCGTTTTTAGCAAGCAATTTTCTTTGCAGGGTGTTTAATTCCCTTGCTAGAAAGCATGTTGATCTGGATTGTTAGGAGACTAGTATAGTTCTCATTTATCTTTTTCTTTTTGGGAAGATATTAGACAGGTTCACATCTAAAATGACTGTTATTACCTACTTACCAATTATCAGAGCAAATCATTCAACTGTTCAAGCCAATACCAAATTGCTCGGTAAGATTAATCAAAATGAGGAACAACAAAAATGTACGCTCGTTTTGGCTATAGGATGCAGAAGGTTTGTGGTTTCGGATCTGAAATTTCCTTCCCCCTTTAATTTTTAGCTGAGATGCGTTGTTAGGGGTTCTCGTGGTGGCCATTTCGTTGAACTTTTTTTTTCTTCTACCTACTTTAACCTTTTCTATTCTTCATCAAGTATCAGAGATATTTGCTCAAAAATGATTTCCTAATGTAACAGTAACAGAATAAATCTCGAGTTAATAATCTTTTTGTTTTGTTTTCAGAATGCAAGGAAATTCTAAAGAAAATCAAGAAAGCCAAAAGAATGCAGATACCAATGTTCAAAATATTTTCGAGCAAATTGCACAAATTCGAATACATAAAACGTGCAAAATCCTATTTGTACATAAAAATTCGCAACCATCAACTTCGCTTATTATGCAAACATCCCCGTTATAAAGTTTCAAGAGAAATTGAAGTTGTAAAATTGTTTCCATTAAAATTAACGAACGCTTCATTTACTAATAATAATTGTTACGATATGAAGTTGTCTTTACCATCTGGTTTATTGATTCACACAGTGGCTGGTATTAATAATGGCCCGTTTAATATTAAACAAAGATACGTTGAAAAGGGGCCACAATTTAAAAATATTGCACATGAAGATTCCAGAACGTTTTTGAGAGCTGGAAATATCGTGGTGAAGGATCGTGATGGAACTCTTAATATATATTCAGCTAATGGACAGGTTATTCGTTGTGAGATTCCATATTCAGTTGTGACAAGTGGTATGAAATATAACGTATTAAAGAGATGTAAATCTGATTTACATTTGGAAAATTATATGAAAGAAAAAAGATCAAAATTAATGAAATATCAATCAAGACTGCAAAGAATTGTAAATTGGAGGCGAAGACATGTAATTGATGGAGTTGAGAGCCGTTATTTTAAATTCCGCAGGAATTACCTGCGGCTACAAAATCGATCCAATAAGTTTAAGATTTATATTTTACAAAAAGGTTGTTCTAAAATACCAATGGAGTTCACTTTAGTAACCCATGATGGGAAAAAATTGAAGGTTAGAAATTCAAAGACCGAAGTCCAGCGAGACATTTTTCAGTGTAACCATGAAGATGAATGTTATGAAGAATATTTTCGTATAAGAGATGATGGTACTATGAGTTTAATGTTTTGTGATGGAATTTTATCAACGCAATTCCCTGATAAAACTAGGATATCATCATGGTTTTCTGATGGATTTGAAATGATACTACAAGAAAAAGATGGAACCATTAGTGGTACAGCTAGTTTTAGTTTTGCAGAAGATGATGAAGAAGAAGAATGGATTTTTGTGCAAATGTTTTATAAATTTGAACATCCTAATTATGCTACGGTAATATTTAGCAGCGATGGTTGTGAAGGTGAAATTGGCCTACCTAATGATGTCTTTATTAATATAACAGACGGTGGTAACTACTTTATTGATATCGATGGTATTGTATCAACTGTAATTAACAAGCAGATTATTTATTTGGAATCAAGAGCTTGTGATACTTGCTTACAACGTTGCGTTAATATTGTAAACATACAACCCCTATATGATGGTATGAAACACATACCAGATAATGTGGAACTGTTAAGATCTTGTGATAGTTATGAAAAGGTGTTTATAGTGAATTACAATGGGAAGTGTTTTAGAAACTCTAACTTTATAAAGCATCGTTTGAATCGTGTAGATTGTTATCAACATGACAAAGAAGATTTTCAGAAATTATTTATATTAAATAGAGATCTTTCAGGATATAAATTATGGGATGTGAAGAATTATCGCAATCATGTTTTGGATGCTTCAGATAGCATCAATACTATAGTGCAATACTATGGTAAAAA
>VTPC01003370.1:10415-30097 GCA_011009095.1 Ignelater luminosus
ATTTATTAAACTATTTATATTGATTGATTAACTTCAACCTAATTTACTAATTTAAATTGAATGATACTAAAAACAAGTTTGATTTTGTCTACAGTTGTTTCTGTGGAAAATAAAACAAATTCCAAACTTTAGCTTGTACAAATTACAAATGTAATTATTACTGCTTTTAGAATTATGTATTGTACATCTTTATTTTTAGAGAGAGTGCATGTAAACAAATGCATATGAACAAGCAGCAACTGAAGACTTTACTGCCAACATTTGGCAGCCAATCACAATGCAGGTATGAGGCGATCACACACTGATTAATATTCACTTGCATTCTCTCTTGAACCTGAATTTAGTTTAGATGTTTAACACATCGTTCAATAAGTCCCGAGACTAACCCAGAGATGGTGCTAGTAGTACCAAACTAGCCACGTTTCCCTAGAGTGCGAACCTTCACATGAAACGTGTAAAAATTTCACGTCGATTGGACCACAAACAGCAGAGTTATCGAGGTTAGAGTAAAGTCACTTTGTAATTTGTTTGAAAAATGGAACAAAGCGAGTTTCGCGTGTTGATAAAACATTGTTTTTTAATGGGTAAAAACACCGTAGAAGCCCAGCAATGGCTTGAGAAACGTTACCCGGACTCCTCTCCATCCAAATCAACGATTTGTCGTTGGTATGCTGAGTTTAAACGTGGTCGTACGGACACAAACGATGCGGAACGTTCGGGTAGGCCATTGGAAGCCGTTACACCGGAAAATGTGAGTGAAGTATTCAAAATCGTAATGAAAAATCGCAAAGTAAAGGTCCGTGAGATTGCAGAAATGACACAGATATCATCTGGAAGCGTATTTACAATCCTTCATGAAAAATTGAGCATGAAAAAGGTTTTTTCCAAGTGGGTGCCGCGATTGCTTTCAATGGAACAAAAACAGCAACGAATCGACGATTCAGAGAGCTGTTTATCGCTATTTACTCGCAATAAAAAGGATTTCCTGCATCGATACGTGACCATGGATGAAACATGGATACATCATTTCACTCCGGAGTGGAATCGGCAATCATCTGAGTGGCGCATGGCTGGCGAAAGCCGCCCAAAGCGTCCAAAAACGCAGCAATCTGCTGGCAAAGTCATGGCGTCTGTTTTTTGGGATACACATGGCGTCATTTTCATTGACTACCTGGAAAAAGGTAAATCAATCAACAGTGATTATTATATTGACTTGTTGGTACGTTTGAAGGAGGAGATCGCAGCAAAACGGCCGCACATGAAGAAGAAAAAAATCCTTTTTCAGCAAGACAATGCACCATGCCACAAGTCCATGAAAACAATGGCAAAAATCTACGAGTTGGGCTTTGATTTGCTTCCCCACCCCCCGTATTCGCCAGATTTAGCCCCCAGCGACTACTGGCTCTTTGCTGATCTCAAAAAAATGCTCCAGGGAAAAAAATTTGGCTCGAATGAGGAGGTCATTGCCGAAACTGAAGCCTATTTTGAAGCAAAGGATAAATCCTTCTATAAACATGGTATAGAAATGTTGGAAAGGCGTTGGAAAGATTGTATCACTCTAAAAGGAGATTATATTGATGAATAAAAATGATTTTTGAAAAAAAAAATGTTGTTTTCGTTGTTAGTCTCGGGACTTATTGAACGATGTGTTATATAAATATCCTAGTAAATTACATAATATAAAAGGAATTAAGCTGGTTTTATAAATCATTGCTGTTATTACTTATTTATGTTGCAGTTGAAGTTACAGTTCAAAAAGTTGACATTCTTAATATCTTGCATATGCATAACGTAGCCCCATTATCATTATAATTACTTATTCTACTTTTTATTTCTTATTATTGTTTTATGATTTAATATTTCATATGAGATACTATTTCAACAATACCAAGGTTATACAGCATGCCCAATTTATCTCACTACATGTAGGTAGGCAACACATGTGGCAAAGGACCAAATCTCATATGTTACTTTTGTTTATTAATTTTTTTTTAATAACAAAAGATCATGGTTAAGGTATGGAATGAACGTAAATGGACAAGCTAACAATTAGTTTTCATGAACAAAATTTTCATTTTGTTTATAATTCTTTTATAACTCATTTTTACATTAAATATTTAAAAAAATGAAATTAACATAGGGTATCTTTTTTGGAACAGTATTTAATCTTATTCATGAGTTGATCCTTAGTTTTAGCTGTCCACCCATCCTTGTATACTTCTTTAGCCAAAAGTGCCCAGAAATGTTCAATGGGATGAGCTGCTGAGATGTCTTCTGGCATGTCTTTAACATTATTCATATAAAAACCACAGTTATCATTTAATGAAGAACACGAAGAAGTAAAGTATTTGTCATCGTCCATCACTAGCATTTTACCCAGAATATTCAGGGGATACCAGCAAGTTGTTTTGCTGAATACTTTAGCAATTTTACTCATTTACAGTATTTTAAGTTCATTGTTTTCAAATTCAAACAATAGTGGTGTGTGAAACATTCCACTTTCTTGATCATTTTCGGGTACTTGCACCAATTTTCTCTTTTACAAGAGATTGTAACTTTTTTACCTCTTGTGATCCCAATTTCACTGGACATCCTGTTTTCTTTCCACTATTCCATGGCTTATTATTCTCGAACCATTTAACTATACCATAAATTGTTAACTGTCCAATATTTTCATTTAAAAGATGCTTCACCACTTGCTTTTTATCTACCCGTCCGAGCATTTCATAAATGCGGTTACTTAACGCTTTTTGTTCCGATGATTTCATAATGACGACACATTCGTAACTAGGTGTTTTACTAACAATTAAGTTGTCAAAACAAATGCCTCGCAAGTTTAGCAAGATCGCACATGTTTCTATGGTGTTATTCTAAAGTGAATTTTGTCTATTTACTTTCGTTCCATACCTTAGAACTGTTTGACACTATGCTAAAATTTCTATAAACTTTTGTACAAATTATTTTTTTAAAAATTTTTGGTCGTTGTAAACGGAGTTTATATAGAAATTTTTATAGAAACTTGGCAACAAAATTTGCAGAAAATGCGCAGTAAACGTGAGCACGTCCATGCACAAACCGACATCAGCTAATTGTCTGCACGTCTGCTTGCTTACCTATTATTTGAGGTTATGTTTACGAGTCGCACTAAAGGCCACTGCAAACAGCTGTAAATAGATTGATACTGTGCACGCTCACATCAAAGATTTTGTAAAAAATCATGCATAAGTTGCATACAAGTCACTACAACATACCAAAGATTTTTAAAGAAATTTTTGTAAAAATTCTTTTGTAAAATTTCCATAAAATTTAGCAGTGTCAAACAGATCTTGGAAATATTGTTTGTAAATATGTTTTGTAATTTCTCTTAATAGACCAATCAAATCAAATTATTTTAGACCTTGGCATGAAACTAATTTTGAAATTAATGAATCACTAAAAATCGGTTGATTTGGTGGTTCTTTTATAAGGGTCTAATTTTGTGTCTTTCAATTCCTCGTAGGCGCTGAGCAAATGGGGATTAAAAAACAAAAGAGCATAGGTCTTGAACTTCATGAATGAATATCTAAAAAACTAAACCAGATACAGCAAAAGTTAATACTACAGACCATTTTGTAGAGCAGAGATTTTTTTCTACAAAAAGGTTCCTCATACAGTCATTTATTCTGATGCTGCCAAAGTTTATTTTCTCAACTGCCAAATTGCGTGATTTTTCTTGGTTCAACAGACTACTAGCAAGCGAAATATCATCTATTTCTTAAAATTATTGAACTCTTGACATTGAAGAATAGTGTGTGGGTGAAGAAAAGTTTTTTTAACCTTCATGTTTTATTTCGCAGCCCTCTGAAGAACAACAATCAAAGTTTAGCCTCCGAATTTTTCTCAAGTTTAGGCCTGATATAATATTTTAAATGTAACCACATTTTTTTGGATCTTGTAGAGAGATATATATACAGATCTGTTTACCTTTTTTCTCCTTTGATCAGCAGTTTTTCTTTTATTCACCTTCATAGAATCAAAACATTTATATAGACCTAAAGAAAGAAAGATATGTTGCAATTTAAAAAGAAACAAGTAAACATTACTGTTTTTCTGTAGGTTGGGATTTTTAAGATATAAAATACTGTAATAATGTGTTGGCCTAAAGATGAAGAGAATTTTATGATCGCTCAGGTTATTATGCAGCAGTCAATAGGAAATTGTTTTGACCATTTAACTTTGTGTTTAAAAGTATAATATTAGAAGTTTCAAAAATACAAATGTTGATTAATGTTTGTTATTTGTACTAGCATAAAATCTAATGATTCATTTTAATAAATTTTATTATTTTTTTTTAATTCTTGTATAACTTAATCAGTTTATTTTTTTGTTAAAACAAGTTATATTACCTACCTAACAGACATATCAACAAATCTTTCCCTGAAAACATTGTGAGAAACAGGAATTTATTTTCACAAACACATGCTATTTTCCTAAGGAGTAGAATCAAATGCATCACCCTGTATATACATACTTTGTTATAGGTTTGAAAATAGGCTTGTTCTGTTGTACTTTATGAAAAGATTTAACGAAGTGTCCTATATTATTGCCAAATAACAATGCTATGAAAGCTGATATTTATATGCAAATTTTAAACAGTACAAGGGTTGACGAGGGTAAATAATGTTTGAACATAAACTCCAGGATTTATAAAAAAAATTTTCTTACATGACATGCCCAGTTTCTGAAAGCAATTTATCTAACCAATAAAGTTATGCATTCCATAAATTGCCAAAAATTGTTTCTCAAACGCTATGTTGTATTTATGGGACCGATATTGGCTTCAAAGTTATCATAGCAAGTTGGTGCAATAAGTTATGTAGCGCCGGCGCATTCTACATCACTTGAGGTTTCGCACGGCTTTTTTTCAATTACCGATCGCTGACAGCAGGTTATGTTTAAGATGAAAGTGCCGGTATAGAACGACAGTGGAAAATGTGTCAATTTCAAATTATTTCACTTTTTTAAAGTATTTTTTTGTTTTTCTAGTGTTGCAAGTGCAGTAGCCACCTATCGGTTTTTCTCGTAACTACTTAAGAAACCGATAGTTATAATTTATAAAGTAGAGTACAATATGTTGAGCAGCACTTAAGAAGTTTATCAGTTTCATAAAGTTATGCATCCAATAACTATACGATACATAACACCAGCTTTCAGAAACCGCAGATTAAAGAACTTGTTGACGTTTATTTTATTTTATTATTTAACTAAATTACCAAATTTTGAAACAACACGAAAGGTATAAAGTAATAATAATAACAAAAGAATTAATTGAAATAATATAAAGATAATAATGACATTAGCTATGATCATAACTTACTATGACACAAACAATCCATAATGGTAATGCGTTCCTTATACACAAAGTAACAATCAACAGAATATTAAATGATTAAAAACTAACTCTAAAATGCCAAGATTTCGACTTAAAAATACGGCAATGTATCTAAAAATATGTCTACGTTTTCACAAAAATTTACAAATCTTATCATTTGATTATGCAGTCATACATATACGATATACGTTACAGCATCTGGGATAAACTATAAGAAATTTGGGCTGAAATAAATAAAATCAACAATGTCAAAATAAACATTTTAGCTTAGAACACTAAAAGATGGCTATGTTACGATGAATTTTAATGATTATTACGTTTGATTAAACCAGTTTCAAAAAATGTAGTAATTTCCAGTGTTAACTGGTAAATCTAAATTTGGCAGATCTTGATTTTAAAATATAAAATAAAAGATATATAAAAAATTAGAATAAATTTAGAATCTAAAAATAACCTGAAGTTTTTGTAGACATAAACAACTATCTACTACACGGAAGTTTGCAGTACATACCTACTTCAGTACAAAATATTGATCATGGCCTGTAAATAATAATAGTGTTGTGGAACACCCATTCATGAACATAAGAATTAATGTAAGCAATGTTATTTTCTTTATTCCACAACAATCTATGCTAAAGATCAAGAAATTCCTAAAAACTGATTGCTGTGACGGTAGTTTTGAACATTTTTTGAAGGTCAATAAACTTGTTACTTGCAAGTTTATTTTCAATAATAATTCTAAATTGCTTACTCTTTATTAATTATTAAATTTGAATTTAAATGTGCAGTGCTGATGTCGTATGAATATAATTTCAGTTTTTCTTGTATTAAAAAAAAGGAAAAAATATTCTTTTCACATATTTCTCGATATTGGACGCCTTTTTGAACCCATTCAATGCGTGAAATGCATAGGGTGACCTATCTGCCACAGTGCACTATTACGAGGCTTGCTTTTTATGAAGTGAGATTTATCGAAAGGAGGCGTATCAGTCAAACTTTTACAGTGCCATTTGACAGATCACACATTTGTTAGGTTATGTTGTTTGTTTCAACACAATATGATAATCGACTCAAATCCTGGCAAAGTTTGAAGTGACTAAGTCTGAAAAGAAATGGAATTGACCCAAGAAAATCATAGTGCCATAATTTTCTACAACTTTAAAAGGAAATTGTGTCAAAAAAGTTGTATCGTTGAACTGATTTCTGTGTTCGGAGATGAAGCATCATCAAAAGCAGCAGTGCATCGCTAGTATGCAGTTTCAGCGCGGACATATTAGTCTTGGTAAGCAATATAGCGGAGGTCCATCGAAAACAGCAGTCATTCCAGAAAATATTGATGTCGTGCGTAAGCTAATCATGGAAGATAGACATGTTACATATCGAGAAATTCAGACAACATTAGGCATCTCAGGGACTGCTGTACAAAAGATCTTGCACCAAGAGTTGGGTGTCAGAAAGCTGATTTCCCAATGAATTCCTCATCTTCTCACTAACGAACAAAAAGCAGCTCGTGTTGATTGGTGCCGTAGAACTTTGCGACGATTTAACGGAGGAGCTTCAAATCACGTATATGACATTGTAAGTGGTGACGAATCTTGAATTTATAGCTATTAACCCGAAAGCAAAACTCAATCAGCTGTGTGGGTGTTTCAAAGTGAAACAAAACCAACGAAACTGATTCGTTCCCGCAGCGTTTCCAAGAAAACGGTCGCTAGTTTTGTGACTAAATCTGGACATGTTGCCAGCATTCCCCTTGAAGATCGATGCTGTGTTAATACAGATTGGTATACAACTGTTTGTTTTCCGCAGGTTATCACTGAACTGTGAAAAACTAATGCAAACCTCTGCATTCTTCTTTACTACGACAATGCCAGCTCGCATACCGCCCGTCGCACAATTGAATTTTTGGAGGCAGAGAGTGTCGAGATTCTAAATCACCCATCATATTCTCTTGACCTAAGCCCCAATGACTTCTTCATGTTCTCAAAAATCAAGAACAAGTTGCGTGAGGAAAGCGCTTTCAGTCGCCAGAAGAAGCAGTTGAAGCTTACAAAGAAGCCATTTTAACTACACCAACTTCAGAGTGGAATTACTGTTTTACAAAGTGGTTTGAGTGAATGCAAAAATGTATTGACTTTAATGGAGAATACTTCGAAAAACAATAAATATACTCGCGTTAGCCTAAGTTCTTTCATTTAGTCAAATCTCACTTCATAAAAGGTAAGCCTCGTATTATTTTGAACCTTGGATATCCTTTAATTTAATTTATTTACTGGGTAGCTTGAAACTAGTTGTTTCAGACATTATAAATAAGAGATGTGTAATAACCATTAGCATAACTTCCTTATCTGGTTTTTATTGATGATGTTTTGTGCCTTGAAAAATTCTTATGCTATTTGGTAGGATTAGATCTATTGTCAACCAGTGCTATAGGCAGTAGAACCTCTCCTTTCCCCTCTCCTTCCGCGACAGTATATTGTGGGGTCTGGTTGATATGGTTAGTAAAAGAAAAATAGTTTTTCTTTGGCCCCTCTTAACTCCATTGTTGTCAACTAATTATTAATATTTACAATCACCTATACAAAGTGTTCATAAATGTTTCTGGGTCCACTTGGCTATGGAATCTAATTTTGATGTGCTGCCTTGTTTATTCATTTCATCAACTAGTACGTGTTTTCTGTCATTTATCAATTGCAAATGTCATTGTCATGCATTTAGCAATTTAGTTAATCTATGCTGAAATTTGTTGTATTGTTCCACATTTCTTTTCTCTAATTGCACATTTTGTACAAAAAAGTCTTTTTCAAGACTAAAGTTGTAGGTTTATTGACAACTAATTTTAATTTATTAATTCTTTAAAAAACATAAGATTAAGCAACCATCATAACAACAATGCAATGCTTGTACGAGACAAATATTCTAATACATATTCTGTTTTTCAAAAGGCAGCAAATGCAGCCGCAAGCATGATTTTAGAGCCCACTGGACCCAGAAACATTTATGAACACTTTGTACATTAATGTACATATCATAATCTAGACTTAATTAAATCTAAATCTAGTCATTTTTAGTTTTTGGTCTATTTGTTCCTGAAATCTCTTTTTATTTTAAGATGTATTTAATTGATGGGTTTTTGTTTCGGTTTTTTTTTAAGTATGTGCTTCATAGAAACTTTATTTCTATTTACGTTTTTAATGTGCACATAAAATTCATTCTGTCGCCTTTTTGAACAAGTGTCACTAAAATTTTAAATCATATATCAGTTCAGATTGTTTTTATTAATATCAAGTTTGTTCTTTCTTGAACTCAGTTTAAAAATCAACGTTTGTAAAATTGAATGGTATAATGGTATTAGAAAGTGATTGTTCTTATGTTTATAATTTTTTTTTTATTTTGTTCTATGCAAATTCTTATTCTAGACAATCTCATCATGATATTAGAGGACTTGTGTTATTTTCCTTTGAGTTTTATTAAGTTATTAATAGCTTTTATACCTTGTTTTGTACATATCTACTCTAGCATAATATTCTTTACCGGTTATTACTAACCTCTTTATGTACTAGTGTAGAATTGCGAGTGTATGCTATAAAAAACAAATTGTTATTGTAAGATAAATTGTTGTTATAGGTGTGTTTCTTCAATAATAGGTAAAGTAATTACTCTATTAGTTATTAGCATTTTTTTATATTTTTTAATTGGAGTCAAAGCTACATAACAATGATAATACTGAAGATTCAACTTTACGCTTAAAATTTTAAAGGCAACATAGAAAGATAATTAAGTTTATTATACAATTTACAATGATATAAAAATTGTGCTGCATTTTTTTAAGAACCAAATTTTTTTACAATTTTAGAACAGTATTTGTAAAGATACCTTGACGTATTATTCATTCACTCAAGCATGATAAAATTAAAAATCATAGTTGCTTGGTCAGCACATGATGCTCTGTTTAATTGCTTTCTTGTTCTTGCAACGTTGACTTACTTTAAATAATGTTATTTGGCAATAACTTTTATCTTCAAACTTCTAATAGGGTAAAAGCACCAATCCTCTGCCACCTAAAGGATATTTGAAGTTCAAATTCGTTTAAATTTAAAACGAAATAATATTTATCAAACTTTCTGTATAGTTACGCATATTTAAATGATATATGTACATGCTCAATCGTCAAAAGTCATTAAACGTTTAGTTTTATATGAGAAAAGAAATAATTCATTAAAACCGACACTTTGGCCCCGTAATCCGCCACTAATTACTAAAAATCCGCCGTCAAGATCCTAGTAGCCGCCCTTTAAGAAACAAAGCTATAAACATCGTATAAACGTGAGGAATGATTATTTCTTAAATGATTACATAGGAGTTCTTGGAAGCTTTATTCGGATCACCTGTTTGGCAAATTAAATCTGTGTTAAAGATATCTTCGTTACTCGCCATAAGCATAAAATAATTTAACAATTTTATGCCTTTCTTGCATTTGCTCATAAACGATTTATTGAAACGAAAAGAATTTATTTTAAAAAATACATGCAAATACAAAATAATTAATAATTAATAAACAAATGAATTTAATTTCTACTTTCTACATGATACTCTTTAAAGGTTAATTTTTCACTGAAGTTGATTGTTTGGACATGTTGACTTCCTAAAATTAGTTTTTTTTTGAAGAGAATAATAACCATCAAATAAATGATGGAAAGATTAATAAATGTGGATGCTAATTAACAAAATTAAATCAAAACGTCGCGCAACAATAATATAAAATCTCAGTATTGTGGAATACCTAGTGCGCGACAGTGGGAGGCGGCGAGAGGGTGACTAGACGAATCTGTAAATACCAGTACTCTGCCAACCTTATTTTCGACATGTGTTTGATTAAAATCCAGGATTTTTTGTATTAAATATTAAGAAGGGCCATTGCTTTAATTTACCAAACAAAAATTTTTACTAAGATGTCCACAAAAATGCGTAAATCTTACCTATAATGCAACCGTTTCTCGTTAATAAAAACGCACTCAATGGCAGTCGTAGTAAACACAATCAGGTACTGGCAGTAAATAAATGCTAATAATTAACATATAACTTTTATTTACCGGAATGAATGTAACATATTCCTTAGAACGAAGGATGGTAGATAACACAAAGCTAAAAATCTCCGTTGTTTATGGTGCCATAATTGATTTATAAAACAATAATTGATTCGGTGGTGGGCGGCTGGAGCTGGACGTACTTAGGTGCGTTTACCCTGTAAAATGCCATTTCATATGTCATAAAACCTATTAACCCTAAATGCATGGAATTAAAACATACTAGAAATCTCATGTAAACTTAGCTCTACAGATTTGTTTACTAGCATCATTGAGTGAATAGATAGTTCTGAATAATGCCACATAGAAAAATAAACTACACACACTTTTAAAACTAGAGACTCTATAGATAATATGGTAATTGCTCTAGAGATGAAAAATTTTAAATTTTTGCTCATAGCAAAAAGAAAAACACAGTATAGTGTAAACGCTCTCACCCTTTCTAATTATAATCATGTTGAAAATGGTACACACTGTACTCTGAAAGATTATGGGATGTTATTTAAAAAGAAAAGTCTGACAACGTCATCTGTCAGATTTGAACGATGCTACATCATAATTCTACTGAATACAGATTTTGAAACTGATTACCTTAATCCATTTTGACAATTGGACAACTTCTCTAGAAAATTTAGTAACCCTTGTATGAAGTAGCCAAACTCTCTATGCTCATCTATAGTGTTAACTAATAGAGGCCAGTAATCATCTATACAGTGTGTCTGATATTTCTCAATCAATCACAGATTTTTTGATATTTGTTTAACAATGATGTGGAACAGAGTTATTAACATGTTTATGTTAATATTAACTAAGCATTCACAATTTTTTGTTTTTTTTTCTTTTCTATTGTTCTTTATTAATTATAACAGTGTAGCAATGGTATATTACTGCATGTGATTTTATGTTAGAATTACACCATATATAAAACCAATCATGAACAATAATAATATTTAAAATGTTTTTTTAAATGAAAAAATTCGATCGTTTCTCACAAACTTACCACATTATAGGGTACAATGAAAGAAGCTGTAAATTATTGGTATTTTATTCAAATGTTCAATTTAGAAATACTTCAAGTCAAACAGTTGAATTTAAAAGACTTTTCTGTTCATAAGAGTACTTATAAAAAATTTCATTTTACTTACAACTTGTAACAATTGATAAAAAAGTTCAATGTATTACATAGCTTTATCTGTTGGTTAGATTTAATTTACTGACATCAAGTATAAGCTATGTTGCTCCAGTTGTAAACCTGCTAAAAACAATTTTCGTTTATGTATCATTTTAAAAGACACCCGTAAAAAATAAACAAAAATGCCCATTGTTCAGACTATTTCAAATTTTTCCATAGCCATTAAAGGGCATTATAGTACTACATTGTGAGATTAATGTTATCAGTCAGCTTTGCTTAGTTCATTTTTACAAAATAGATGTTCCCATTGTTGTTACATACATATTTAGATATAATCATGAATTAGATAATAGTTGATTTGATTAATATTACATTGTTAACAATAGAAATGTAATAAATTACTCAACCCATTAAAAAAATAATTATCATGTTTAGGTATCTCCACTCTATTCGTTATTTCTTATTTATTATTATTTGTACAGAAATACCTACGTAATTGTTTGTTATTGCATTATTATAATAGCTGCATTCGATTTGCCAATTCTTTGATTCAAATCAATTCAAAATAAAAAAATCAAGTTAAAGCAATCTTCTATTTTAAAGGATTGGTTACATCAATTTTAGATAACCCATGTTTATTTTTAAAATAATTGTTGTTTTAGGTTATGTACGGCATTATATCTCAGCTGTTCTTCTGTTTGTTAATCAATAATATCAATTATCCTGGAAGATTTTAGAAAGATGTAAAAATGTAAATGTACAAGTGAGTTCAATTAAAAGATGCATTAGTTTTACTCACAACATTGATTTAATATAAGTATTGTAATTTAAGAAGTGGTTCATGTAAAATAGAACAAAATTTATTTTAAAATGCTGCTTACTGCATATTATTATACTTGCAGTTTTTATTACCAGTTAGAAAGATAAGTTTATTAAGTTATTAATTAATTATGCATCAGAATCTATAGAATGGAATGGAGATGTTTTAGTTTAAATTTCATTAAAAAGAGATGGCTAGAGGAAGATTCTTGCTGATGTTATTGATAGCATTGTAATTTGTCCTTAAATGCATCTATCATTAGTATATGAAAGGTTTATATTACTACCATATTCTGATTAATATTTGTCCAAGGATTTCTGCACTTTTTTCTTCAAATTATTATTGGAATTTAAATAATTGACACTTTCTGATCAAAAAACAACTGCTTTCCTTTCCATAAATTTTCTTTAATTTGTTTTTTGTTTTTAGTTTTTATCATAATAAATTTAATTACCAAACACCTTTTAAATGACAGTCATGCGGTTGTAAAAGATTGTTATATATAATTAAAAAAACCAATTCTAATTCATCATAGTAAATATATAACAAAACCTACGCAGATATTCTAGAAGAATTTAACACATACATGTGACTGCTAAAACTTTTTATATTGTTAAATGTGTATGGATTAAAACAGTTATAGTTAATACAAAAGCTTAATAAAATTTGTTTTATTAACAAAGTAATTAAAACACCTAATTAAATGATTTGTTAGAAATAAATGGTACTCATCCGTTACTTAAAGCTTATATGCTTGATTAACTTAAGGCCGTTATTAAATAGAAATAGTAATAAATAAATAAATAAATGACATTGAATTACATTTTATAGTATTTATGATGATTTGCTTGAGTAATTCCATACATTTTTTTCTTATTCTATAACTTTAATCAAACTTTTTTGAAGGAAATTAATATAAATTGCTTTTCAGTTTCTGAATCTAAATTTATTTATATGTAATCAAGGTGAAACAATATCATTGAAAGAAAGTGAATGCAATAACCTGGTAACCACTGTAAAAAATCTAGTATTTATTTAAGCCTTGTAAACATATTTGAGCAGAATAAATTAAGAATATAATGGGGATTACGGAAAAGCCGAAGGAAAGTCCAAACAAACACAAACACAAATTTCAGGGAATGAAACTAATGATGTAACTGTAACTAACTGTTAATGCAAATTAATTTAGTACAGAAATAAGAAATTTCCGACTATCCCTTTATTGTTATCGTTGAGATAAGTTTATTTATTTTGTCTTTAATAAGTTAAATTATTTAAAAAGTTGGATTTTCTGAACAATTGTCTGCGTGTGTTATCCTTATCACTGATTAATAAAAATTTTCATATGTATTACGAAATTTATTTACAAAAAGTTAGAAACAATTGTCAGGAGATTGTTCACAAAAAAAGATAAATTTTAAATTAATCCAATTTTTCTCATATGTGTGTCCAAGATAAGGATGCACAGCATGGGGATCTTGGAAA
The DNA here is from genome assembly GCA_011009095.1 of Ignelater luminosus. Lineage (NCBI taxonomy): Eukaryota > Metazoa > Arthropoda > Insecta > Coleoptera > Elateridae > Ignelater > Ignelater luminosus. The sequence continues at coordinate 24,311 of VTPC01003370.1, forward strand.
TGGTAAGAGGTAGAGCATTGGTTAAATGGGATGAAAATTGGCTATTTATAGGACCTTTTTGTTGGCGTTTGCAAAATCTAGATATCTTGGGTAGTTTCAGAGATATTTAAAAAAAAGTAGATTTCTCGATTTTCGTTATTTTTCCTTTCCTTTATTTGAAGAGATATCACAAAACTAAAAGCACTTTTCCATTGCCACTGTTTGTTCTCTATTAAAGTACGCTAACAAAATTCCTGTACAACATTTCGGTTTCGAGTAACCATCATCAACCCCATTTTTTTAAACAGGCGGAAAAACAATGGAAAATTGTTTTGAACAGCTCTTGTTGTCACGATTCTAATGATGTAAACATGATAGGGTTATTTTGGTTGTAATTTTTTTTGTGTTGTACACTGCTGTGACCAACTGAAATAATTGCTGTTCATCTTCAAAATTTTGGTTGAGCACATGATTCTTGACATAACCCCAGAGGAAAAATCTAACGGTGTTAGATCAGGTGATCATGCAGGTCAGGATACTGCAGAATGCATTAATTTACAGCGTAAGAAATCAAAATAACCCTATCATGTTTACATCATTAGAATCCTGACAACAAGAGCTATCCAAAACAATTTTCAATTGTTTTTCCGCCTATGTAAAAGAATAAGGTTGATGATGGTTACTCGAAATCGAAACGTTGTACAGAAATTTTGTTAGCGTATTTTAATAGAGAACAAAAAGTGGTTTTAGTTTTCTGATATCTCTTCAAATAAATAAAAGAAAAAATAATAACGAAAATCGAGAAATCTACATTTTTTTTTAAATATCTCTGAAACTATCCAAGATATTTAGATTTTGCGAACGCCAACAAAAAGGTCTTATAAATAGCCAACTTTAGTTTCATTTAACCGATCCTGCGTCTCTTACCGTTTCCGAGATCCCCATACTGTGCATCCTTATCTTGGACACACTGTATATAATACTTTTAAAATATCTGTTACTTTTTTAAACTTCTTTGATGGTCAAGATTTGAATAATTGGAAAGTATAAGCAAATAACTTACTTTGTTGACTTTATATTGAACAGCAGCAGACAAAATAAAGCTGATTTAATATTACTTATTATATCTTATGGAAACCACACTGTCCCTTACTTGAATGATTAGCATATATTTCTATTTAATAATGGTAGAAGAGTCTGACTTGAGCAAGCAAGCAAAAAGAGTATGCTTGTTTTCTTAAAGCAAATTTTTTAATGCTCCAACATTTCAAGATATAAAAATCATTGCATTTGCAAATGTAAATAAAATCGTATACAGGGTGTCCCAGAAAACGCGGAACTCTCAAGTTTCCTCTTTTTGCTTTACAGGCACATTCACTTGAGTTACTATTTTTAAATACTAATATTAGCTCTCAGCTATAACTAGCCAGTGTACAAATATGATAGTTTTACTTTATGCAAGTGTGCAAGTAGAGCAAAAATGTTTTCTGGGACACTGAATATATAAATTTGATGTTTAATGATATTGTGCAGACCTGTTCTTTATTAATTATATCATTTGTATAACATTAATATCTTTTCCTGCTTACCAATAGTAAAAATATACAGTGTGTCTCATGATAGGTGAGGTAAGCCAATATCTCTCTAGTTTTCAAAGATGATGGTAACAAACACATTTATAAATGAAAATACATTATCTACAAGTAGACAGAAATGTTTGTTTGTTAATAAGACGACATTCAGTTGTTGAGTAATCCTCTAAAATCAACGCCTACTTCGGTCAAATTGCAATGTCGCTATTTGTGATCATTTTTCTTTACCGAACATAGGGATGTTGTACTTGCTTGAAAAGCTCTTTTCATGACGATTTCAGAAATGTATAAATCCAATATGGCACCCAAGAGAAACAACAAAAGTTCAGTACGATTGCATAAAACTTAGTAGGCCTCGAATGTTTTTAAGGTCATTTCTGAAGTTCTCATTACCCCTACCCTAACAATTTGGTGAATGCATCTCTTACAATACATAAAATGTGGAGGTTTATAGAAAACGCATATTTTTCGTTTTCGCCCTGTATCTCAATAACGGGTTAAATTTTTGAAAATGTAAATCCGGATTGTTAATGACCACGTAAATGCGTAGCTTTTTCCCCATTTAAATGAGAAATAAGCAGATGGGTATGCTTTATTGTAGAATTGCTTAAGTGACTGAGATTTATGCGTAATCAGTTTTCTTAACTTCAAGGACGAAAATGGGATTGTGAACAATGATATTATTTTATTTGAAAATAATAAACTACTAGAAAACTTCAAACAGTACTTGTGAGATCATGTTCCAAGGTGGCCCAAAATTTGGCCAAATCAGATAAATCCCTTTATTAATTTTATAAATGATGAAGTTTATTGATCCTAACAACAACCATGCTTTGAATGATGTAACGCTTGATAGTTTACGTCCAAGATTTAATTGAGGTTTGGGAAAATACCTTTAAATCAGATGAGCACTTGTGCTAATCAAAATAATTAACTAACATCCTGTCTGGAAGATTTAAACAAAGGCCTGTGGGCAATAGCAATCTAACTTTGAAAAAAAAAAGCTTGTTTTCGTAACATATAACTTGAGGCTGGAAATTCCTTCATCTGGCATGAATTGATATCTTCTTTTTAACTTGTTTTTATGGTGTAGTGCAAATTCCATCTAGTGAATTAATAGACCATGTAATATTGTGTATGTTTCACTTGTCTAAATAGTGGATTATGTAGATACTGCAATGATTGATGTGGGATTTCAATTTAAATTTAATTAACCGGCATTTAAAAATCATACTTTTACATTTGAAAAGAATGTTGAAAGAGGTCTTATTATTAAAACCTGCTTCTTCAATTTTGGTTTTCTTTTTAGTTTTCACAAAGAACATTGTAGTTTTTCTTAATTCAATTTTGATATTTCACTCTTTTGTAAAATTCTTGTTCTAATGTTGATAATAATGCGGCAATTTTTCAAACTAGTGTTACTCTGTATTAATTTCCAGTTACAGAATTTAAGTAAAATTTATAGAAAATTTTATAATTATTTGTTTTGTTTTTCAATTTTAATAGGGAAAAGAACAACAAAATCAAAAGGTTGTTTCCATAAATGTGCTTTACTAATCAATTTAAATTAGTCTTAAAATAGTATAAACTTTAAAAGTAATGCATAAAATCCAATTACTGGCTGTGATAGACATCCGCATATTAGCATTTAGAAGGAGCGCAGTTGTTATAAAAAGTTTGTTTATTCAGGAAAAATTGCAATTATTATCATTTATCGTCAATATTCATAACTAATAAGATTGTATTATCTAGTTAGAATTTCCATAATTTTTTTTTTATCTTGGTGTACATTTATATTACAAACTATAAGTTTTTAGAAACCATTCGGAAGAGCTTCTAAGAATTCCTCATTAATTACAATTAAAAATTCCAGCATTTTAATCAGTTAATACAAAAATTTATTGAGTAAACTGAGGAATTTTATTTTGTTATTTATCTTTTTATTTTTATTACAAAGTTATGTTTTGTAATTTATTCAGTTTTTGTTTCAAAAAGAAACTACTACATTGAATTGTCAAATATTCAACAAACCCCTTATGTATTAAATCATTGTAAACTTTTTCTTTACATGCAGTATATATCTGAACATTAAATTGTTTAGATTCTCAAGGTCTTATTTTTATGTATTGAACCGAGAAAAGTTAGTTTTCCGAATAGAATCAATTTGTACTGTTTTTCTTTTAATGTGGTAATGGTAAATGAATTATTAAAAGATAAAATATAATAAACAATTATAACTATATTTTAAAGAGTGTGTGCAGTAACAATTGAATAGGAATTTAATACAAGGCCGGAACTGGAAAAATATTAAAAATAGAAGAGAAGAGCATGATATAAACATGTTCTTTAAATATTATTATTTACATTTTATCAAAATGTAGCGTGTGTAGTTTTTTCTTCCAATGATTTTTTTTATGTTAACTCAACGTTTTTGCTTTGATGATTTAATTGGAATTGATTATAAACGCTAATGTTATTCTTGTTGGAAATCGAGTTTCACTTTGGAATTCTGCAAAGAAACCAACCAAAAAAATAATGTGACCACAAATTGGATGAGGTGTGTTTACATTACACTTTCAATAATAATAGGTAGTTTTCAGATAACGACATAGTTATGCAACAACTTAAATAAATTATAATTTTTATTTGAAGCAATTTTATTTAATAATGTAGCAATTTATTCTTTTTGTGAATCTTTTTATTTACTTTTTATGAATTTACACAATATCAGACAGGAAAGTCGTAATTATTTCACACTTAACAGAATAATCTGTTTATTCATTTTTAACTAGTCTTTGTTTATAATTTAATCTGAATTAGGAAAAGATTATGTAGATTTATTTGATAACATTAAACCATTATTTAATGTGAACTTTGATAGTGGATCTTCGTTTATAAATTACAGAAATTAAATTGCCATTACAGAAGCATTTAGATGTTAATGAAAAACAAAATCAGAATTAATTTCTTAGAAATGAAGTAATTCCTTTAAGTAGCGTAAAAATAGGGTATGTACCTGAATTTGGACTTACATGTGTATTTGGAAAAACCTTTAAAAAGTTTTCTTTTTCTGATAGTGTTAGCCTTGTTCGATAATAAAATCCTTCCAAAGTATATCACTATTATTGTTTATATTGTAATTGTAGACTCGATAATATATTTAGGTGTAGTTATTATTGTTCTAGTTGGGAATAATAATTTTCTTAATAGCAATTTTTGTAGGTATATTAAAACATAAACTCTATATATTCTTCTGGTATAGAATTGAAGAGAAGTAGATCTATGTGAAGTCACTTTTATTTATATTAGGTCTACAGTGTCAAATAGTTTGCATGGATAATTTAATTGAACAACTTTGTCTTAAAATCAATTGTTTAAAACAAGTATTTGTAGTAGGAGTTGTTTATAATCCGCATCGTAACTTATCTTCAAGCTTTCCAAGCAATCTTCATAATTCACCGCTAGAAGTTAGTTATTATTCAGAAAATATTGTAGGTTGTGACATTGATTATGGTAAAGTGGATTCAGCAACGCGTGATTTATTATCAGTATGTAAAAACTTCAAATTAACACAAAATTTTCTCGATCTTACAAGACTTGATCCTGTTACAGATTTATTTTTAATCCTCCAAAACGGTAGACATCGTGAATTCTGGCGTTATTGTGGGTGTCAATCTGTCCAGTCATGAAGTAATACATTGTACCTTGAAGTAATCAATCAAAACCTGTTGTTTCAGAAACTTTAATTGCAATGCATTTAATGCTGATCATCTTTCTACAGATTGGGATGGTATATACATGTGTCCAGACATAGATTCCAAAATATAGTTTTTTAATGAGAACATTTTCTCTCTTTTTGATGCAAATGCACCGCGTCGACAGGCTAGAATAACTAAACTACCAGTCTCATGGTTAAACCACAATATCGGGTTTCTAATGCGTATGCAAGACTATGCTTATAGTATCTATGTATAATGCAATAAACCGTCAACAATATAACCAACTGAAAAACCAAATTACCGGCGCTTGTTTAAAGCAAAAAAAAAAACAGAACTTCAAAGATCTTTCTGATTCTAATCAAATAAATCTTATATGGAAAAACCTTAACGACAACATTTTAAATTCTAAATAGGTTCGTCGAACTTCCTGATCATATATCGGACGTAAACGAGATCAATAATTACTAGGGTGACAATATTTTTCCGACTTTTTTTTT
>VTPC01003372.1:0-18493 GCA_011009095.1 Ignelater luminosus
TCACTCAAACGACTGTTACATAAAAACTGCGCGTCCAAAATGGCTGAGACTTTGGTAAGTAACTGTCAACAGATGAACAACGAAATTCAGTAGCTTTTATTTACGAGTGCTGCCATCTTCACGTTGAGGTCGGAAACTTTTCAGACCACCCTCGTATAATCACTGTTGTAATCTTGTACAGTAGGTGACGAATCAAACACGTCTGAATAAGAATAGAGTAAGAATTAACGTGGAAACTTAATAAAAAGTAAAAATCATATTGGGATAATATTACGTAGTTGGTCAAATTATGATAAAAATTATAGAAAACTCGCCAAAACCAATTTTAAAATCTATCATTTTCTTAGCATGTGAAAGTGTACATAATCACTTTGCTCAAACTAAAAAGAGAATAATTAGTCACGGATTTAATTTTATAAACTGTATTTTTATATTTACCAAAAGTATTTCCTTTACAACTAATAAGATTAGTACGGTTAATGCATGGAAGAGATTTTCCATAACGAGTAGCAAAAACTATACAGCTTCATTCGACAATTTTAGAAATTTTGTGAATTTACTCTTTTATACTAAGAAAAAGGATAAACTTATATTTTTATAGTTAACATAATATGTACACAATACACATCATACTAATGTAGATTTTGTTGGTAATTTACTATATAACATACTGTAAAGAAAGAAATAAATCAGGAAAAAAACAGAGTTCATAAAAATTGTCATTTCGAATATTGTTATATTTTAGATTAATGTAAATGATAAAACTGCTGTATTTTGCTGACCTATTACAGCGTAATCTTGTTTTTTTTGTTTTAACCTGGGAAAATATATTATCAATAAAATAATAAAAATTTAAAAAGTAATCAAAATTTAAAAAGTAATCAAAATTTACTTTATATATGCTTATTCGTGGAAGTACAAGAATTGTTTTTAATACTTTGAAATTATAAAGTTAGAAAACTTTAGCTATGCAATATATTGAAATCAACATGAAAGAGTTATTTATGTATATAACATGAGTGTAAAGTGAAGGTTTCTCAACGAGTAGGAAGTGAGACAGTGAGTACCATAAACACTACGAGTTCAAAAACGATATTTTACACTCGAGTTATATACAATATTTTAGCCACAATCAACTTATAATTGGATTTTTATCCACACTTCTGAACCGTTTTAATTAACATTTTATCCACTAGTGGAATGAAGTTAGTTTATTCCACTGTTATTAAAATGGAAGAATAATTAACACAGATTATTTAAATTTATTGCATAACTATTTATTGACATTAACATTTATATTTAAAGTAACACGCAGATCCCCCTTTATTAATTTGGCTTCGTTGTCATTGATGCGCATCTTTTTCTCCACACTTTTGGAAATCGTAACATCTGGCACAGTTTTTGTGATTGTGGATAAAACGTATTGCATTCCTGTTTTAGTTGCGCTTTATCCACTTAAGAAAATCAAACGCTCGAACTGCGTTCTCGCGTTTAAACATTCTTACGTGGATAAAACGCGGTCTAAAGCACTCTTACAATAAATAACTATTTTGCACGACTGTATTTTAAAGAAAATAATAAAGAAAAACCATTGACGGTAGATTAAAAAATGAAAATTCTTATTTATGCATTTTTTTTGAAGATTTCCTGGTCTGCTCATAACAGACAACCTTGGCTGGTTGCAGTTGTAATCACACTTTTTCCATGACCTGATTCCGTTTTGCTACCTTATGACTGTACTTTCAGTTTACTACATCAACTTTTCTAAGATCTTCTTTAACATCGTTTTTTCCTTTTTGGTTTTCCCACTACTACTATTTCATTATTACTATTTGACTTCCAGTTCAGTAATATTCTAGCTTATTTGTTGAGATCCAGTAACCTCCTTGGCAGATAACGTAATCTTCTTAAATTCATCTTTTGTTGTACTGCAAATTAGATTTTTCTATGAATTACTTAAAAAGAATTTCCAAATGGTAAATCAATAGATAAGGTATGGGAGTTTTGGAGGAGAGGAGATTTAAACGCTATTAGCCTATGGGCGCATTTTACCTACAGACCACATTAGATATAGCGGCTGCGTAGGCAAAAAGATGGTGAAGCATTAATTTATTGTAGGAGTGAACGAACTTGTCCCCCAGAACCAGCAGACGGTATAAAATCAAGTTTATCGGCAGAAACTAACTCTCGAGCAGAAATTTAGCTAAATTTTGACGTTTGAGCTGTAAGATACAGACGAAGAAGGCGTGCAGTTGTACGCGAACTCCAAACCACCGTGATGTTGTTCACTAGAAGTAAGTCCAAAAAGTAGCTCATTCTCCAAGTTAATATTCACAAACGTGAACTTTGCTTGAAAGGTTGGCGAAAGCACTTTTTTCAGTTTAGATGTTCTTAATAAGAGTAGGATTGGCATTTTATTTCAATTTTGGAAAAACTATGCAGAACAGCAAAGATTGTTCCCTCTTCAGGAGTCAGTTATTCATGCACAGCGCCGCGCTGGCATCGGCCAGATCTGCTACATCATTAATCTTCTCAAGGTAGTAAATGGTAAATAAAACGTTTGAACTTTATCTTGTTAATTTTTATTTTCAGCGCTCTCTTTATGTAAGTCTAAAATTACTTGTTTTCTTTTAATACCTATTTAACGAAAACTAGAATTTAGAAAAAGACGCTTTTAGTATAAAATGCATGCAATAATAAGGTTTAGTAAACGTAAAAACAGTAACAAGACTTGGGTATACTAATTAAAATACAAATTCTTTGTAATTTAATACACGGATAATTTTTATCAATTTCTTTATATTTCAAAAGAACAAGATTGTGAACAGTGAAATAATTATTTTAAATTTTATGTTTATTTAAAATGTATATGAGGAAGTTATATATTGTAATTAATGTATGTTTTGGGAACAGCAGTCATATTAAATATGTTGTACTTTCAAACATTTTGAAATAAAACAATTAACAAAAGAGGCATTTAAACTTTAATGAGCGTTAATGTTAGTGATATTTACTGTTACAGTAGAAAAGGTACCCATTACTATAATATTTTTTTACCACAAAGCCAACAAAGCCGTCAAATTTGTCACGTCAAATTGTACACAAACAGATAAAATCTACGATTATCAATTTTCCTTTGTTCTCACGAAATAACTTGAACAAATAATAAGAACTTAGTCGACATAATGGACTAAACCGTAACAATAAATGTTTCCCTAGGAAAAGAAGACGCTTCCTAATCTCTTTTTGGCCCCTAGTTTAACACCGATGGACTGAAGATAGGACCGGTTCGCGTTAGAACCATTCATTTTGACATCAATTAAAACACGCTTCGTGTGACAATGGACATCAAATGACGATGATAATGACACTTTACAATCGTATCACGCATCTCTGAGTACACGGGAGCACTAAAATGCCATCTGCTTAACACCTCTTTATTCCGATTCAGTTACGATTGTTCTGATGCGGGTTGTAATCGCGATAATTCTTATTATGAAGGTGCGAAAAAAAGATTTCTAGTGCAGATTTAGAGATTGTAATTAAATGTAATGGTCATTAACAAACATTTACTAGCGTCTGCAATTTTAAACAATGGCTCTTTGTATTTAATAAAAATTTGAAATCCGGATATAATCTAAAAATTCTTGTTAGCTCTAACAGGCGAAATATGGGGCTCTAGTGTACTGGAAAAAATTAATAACCTATCTTAGTAAACCAATATCCGAAAAAGGAACAAATAGTACAAGCAATAAATGGAGCGTAGGAGGATCACGGCTGGCCTGCAGCGATTATATCGCCTGTCAAGTGTTGACATTTGAAGCGCTGCAGGAGCTGGATTAGGGCAGACCATCGAAAGCTCGAGTTTCAGCAGCACCCCGTATCAACACATGTGTTAGGGGGTTAGAGGTGCATTATTGATGTCCTGATTATTTTCTAACGGTCGCTAGATTTAATAAATATAAATATGCTGTAAATATTATACGGGATGTTATGGAAAACAAGTGCATTTACATTCTTTCTCCAACTTTAAACTGTTTTCGATTTGATCAATAAAACTTTAAAAAAGCACTGTCGGAAATTTTTAAAATAAATATAAAAAAATTTAATTTTTAAGAGCAAGCAGATATAAAACTAATTTTTCTTCAATAGAAACAGTTTTAAATTAATTAATTTTCAGGTGTTTTATACGTTAGAGATTGGCTAAATTGTAGCAATTCAATTAATTACATTTGAAAAATGCGTAACTGTTTTATTAAATAACACTCTGTATACATTTTTCATAAAATCTGCAGCCATTAGGCGTTATTAGTGGTAATCCAACGTGCAGGTACTGTAAGCCTTCTTACCGCTCTTGCATACTTGATGCTACTAATGGTATACTACCACGAAGGAATTATCACTACCCTCCACTCTCTCAGGAATTTCTGTCATCGCCGTTAACTGAAACATTATACAGCACAAACCTTTTGACTTGGGAAAATTAACACGAATAGACTTTTACCTGAATAGGTAACTAAATAGATATTTATTCTTTTACCAGTGGCGCAGAACATGCAAAATAATAAACAGTAAATACAGGGTGTTGAAAAAGCAACGCTATTGAATAGTAGTACTGTTGCAATAAACATTAAAAATATGTACATCATAAATTCATTTTATTAGAATCTTGCTATTGTGCTTAATTCCAAAGATACTTAATTTTGCTTACTGGCAGTAAAAATTCTTTTATCTAATTTCTTTAAAAAAATTCAAATTTTTCATAACCTGTTCACAATTGTTATAAAAAGTTGAAACGATACTTGAAAGGTTGCGTAAGAATATCATTACGTAACTGCGTTATGTAATGAAAATAAAATATTGCTAATATGATGTCGAAATTCTTTAGAGGATGATAGCAATAACAGAATTAAATAGCATTTTGTACATAATACGTTATAAAAAGCCCTATTGTTTGACTAGCGTAACTTGCAAAACGAATGATAGCGAGTTTTGCAAATGCTACGTCTCGTCAAACAATATCGTAGTTTTCATAACTGATATGTAAACAACTAATACAGTATTTTTATTGATTAAATTGAACTGTTGCCATGTAACAACAATTAGAAGTAAGTATACTGATGAATAATACTGTTTCAACATCTTGAGAAAAGATGTTGATGAAAATGTAACTTTACCTATGTAATATTTACATAGATTTTACCCACCTTATGACTGTTTTTACAACAAACATTCTAAAATAGTTTTAACTAGAGTAGATTTTTATCATTTCTAATAACCATAACTTCAATTTATCTTTTTCTTAATAAGTAATGCATTAAGATAATGTTGATGACAGTATTGCCACGTTTTTAACTGAATAACGGTTTTATCTCGAGATTCTGTAGAAATAAAATCTTGCTTTTGAGTTTTTAGTAAATTTGGAAATAAGCTGCTACGCAAGGTGCCCGATTAAAGTCGTTACAAGTAGGTAGACAATATACTTTGCATATTACGGATATCTTTGTGATTACAAAATATAGTTTCTAATTTTTAAAAGGAATAGCTCTAGACAACAGAGTATTCAGAAATTTCTCCATACAGCGCTACCAAGTTCAAAAAAGCCCGGGGAGATATGCAAATTAATTTTAATAACAAAAGATGTCAATCAGACAGAAGCGTAATTTTACTTAAGTACAAAAACTAACAGAAAGAATTCTTCATCAGTTAATTTAGTTTTATTTAAATTTCCTTCCGAAAGATTTCTTAATGTGAGTGTACTTGGTCAACCCACTAAGGGCTTTTCTGAAGTTTGTCGCACTTTAGTAATTATTATCCTACCTACATTACCTGTAATGACATTTTGTCTTCTCTAACTTTATTATAAAAGTTTTAAAGTTTAATAAACAAAAGTTACATATGAGATGCCTAATGTGTTGCTAACTTACATGTAGCGAAATACATTGGGCATACTGTGTTTAATGTGATGATGTTACTTACTTTTACATTGTAACTCTTTTCCAAAAGAAGAAAAAGAATATTCCTATTGTCTATATCTTTCAACTTATTACCTGGTACTTAAAGTTAGAATTCCTAAATGCGTATTCAATCGAGAATTAAAGTTATTTTTAAATATCAAATGCTGAGATTTGAAAGAACTTACTAAACATAACTTTTGAAGTGTAGATAGGAGTAGTATAAATAAAAAGAAATTGTGTAGCATAAATTGTCAATATCTAGTTTTAATTTTTTTACAAATTTTGAGTTGAATGAAACTTTTTAGGTTATATTGCAGAAGTGACTAAATGCGACCATCCATTAATTATATCACTTCCAAATTAGTTACTTAAGGTTTGCAGAATTTTTAATGATACTGCTAGGAATTTCATTCTGATTAGTCCAAGATATTCTTTTTTCCTTAAGAATATTTTAAAAAGACCTATTGAAAGGTTTGTCTAGAACAAAACGTCTAATACACCAAAGGCTATCAAGTGAATAGATTCGAAGATAGCACTCCATCATATTATTTCATATTGGAAAGACGCTAGACCAAAAATAAATTGCACTTGGAGCATTTTTGGACACTGAAGTAGTTTGTGACAAAAAGTAGGGATGGCTGTTGTTATCTTTTCTCTTCTTCTGTGGTAGTCTATAATGAAACTATAAAGGAACTCTAGGAAGGGAATGTATTCATATAAGGTTACGTAAATGACTTCTCAACTTTGGTCAGTGAAAAGTACTGTCTCACGCCGGGTTGTTTAGGCATTGTGTGAAAAGAACAATACCATTTAAAAATCTACCCATTGAATATTCAACTGATTGCCAACAAATCTTTTAGATTTCACTGAGTACCTAGGTGTCATTTTAGATTTCAAGGCCCATCTTCACCCTGAACTTGTCTTAAAAAGGCCATTACATTACTTTAGGTGGAACATGTGATCTTAAACCAAAGGAGCTTGTTAGAATATATATTGACCTTATTTGTTTTATTCTTTCTTTTAATACATTAGCTTAATAGATCACCAAGAATAGAAACTCAAGCGTGTTTTTTTATTAGCTAATATACTAAAGGGAAATACTAAAAACAACTCTTTGGTTGTTTAGACATTGATAAGGGTACTTGCAACGTATGCAATCTTTTGCAACCAAGTACAGATTTAGATATTTATTACTTAACACTCAGAAGTAAGCTAAGGAAATCATCGGGGAACTGCAACCGCTATTGTTTAGGCTAAGATCTTTGCTATCATGGACTCATGGTTTTTATTAGCTAGAAGCTTCGTCAAAGTTACGCAAATTTTTGTCTATAGGATGTTCAAGAACTTTCGGTCAGGAAAGTGTTCTCTTTTACCGAGAGCACTCGAAATGTTTGACCACAGTAACACAAACAACTTTAACTGTATCTGTCTGCTCTAAATTCAAGGTACTTAAGGTACATAAAATTGAAAACCATCAAGTGAAATGGCCTGTTTTCAGTCACACTAAATACCAAGCAAAATTTCCACTGATAGATCAATCTCCTTTACACACTGGCTATTTAGATGATTTACTGCTTACAAGTGAATGTCGAGTCAAGATGATAAGATATGAAAACTGTGTAAACCATGAAGATATACAAAACAGTCGAAAAAGAGCAAGAGAAAAACAAGACACGACATAAGTGCCAGAGAAATGTATACGTAATTATCCTTGTTACTACGTCCAGTTAATAAAGTTTTGCTAGGGTCTTATAGATTCCTTAGTTATCTCAAGATAAGTTTTGCGTCACTATGAAAGGATGGCTCAAGACGTGAACTATGTGTGCTCGGTACAGGGGTGTCGACACTAGTAAAATAACTATAAAAAATTTTAGAATCCTCTGGTTCTTTTACAACTGCGAAGAACTTTCTTTAGGTTTACAAGAGTAGGGTAGTCTTGAAATAAAGAATGTTGACAAGCTGAATACTGAAAGGCTAAGGCTCTCAGTAAAGTGAGAATGAATGAAGCACGAACAAAACGAAAAAGAACTTACGAAGGTGATTATGATGATGTTACTAAGAGAGAGAAGAGAAAGCATGAACATGGGAAATCAAATAATTTTGATAGTTATTATAACAACGTGGGGCCTGCGTAGTGTCGGTAATCCCTAATTGGTAACTACTATAACGTATAAAAAATATCTTGTGTTGTTTTTTAGTCTGTTTTCGATAAACAACATATTTTTTATTTGGAATAATTATTAGGAAACGTAATAAGCACTATAAGCAGATATGCATTTTCGTTAGATTTATATCCAATATAATTCATCCCGCTAAGAAAGTGAATACCTACACCATAGATTTAAATTATTATAAAGTTAGGATAATGCTAGTACGAGAACACGTATAAAGTGAAGTAAATTCACATTTGAAGTTCCATTTCTGCAAAATTATCAGCTGCAATCTTGTACATGTTATATCTCAAATCTCTAAAACCCTTTATTATTATTATTAGAGCACCACAATTCATTCTATGCAGATGTTTGTGGGACGTTTACAGTATGAATTATTATGAATGTAAAAAGTGGTAGCACATATTGTTGAAAACAGATGAAAGATAAAAATAGTGTAGAATTACAATTTTGTTAAGAAGCTTTTGTATGAATATAGTACCTAAGTAAATTTTTTGTTTCCAATTTTTACCTCTTTTTGCCTATTCATTTATCGTATGTACGTAGATTAAACGGTTGACAACGCTAACAAGACAATTTATTAATGAAATAAACTAGAAAATGATGCTAATAGCAGCTATTTAATCGTACAGCTAAGAAGCTTTGCAGTCCAAAAACGCAAACAACAGTTCGTGGTGTAACACCAATCTGTGTATATTTTAGTTATGTTCAGAAGGGTGGGTCGGTCTAATCTGACAAGTCACAATGGAGAAAGCGGATTTACTAGCGATGATTGACACCTCTGTTGCTTCGTGGACTATTTTATCTGTCTCTCTAACCGCATGATATTTCTACAACTAAAACTAAATTCCTGTATAATACCAAAAAGCCTAAATACACATCAGTTTAGTGAGAACGAATCCTAATTGACAACGTTAACAATTTTCAGTCAGTTGTTTTTTTTAACTAATGTAAAGTATTATTTCTAAATAACTTTAAAAAATAAAAATATTATTTTACAATCAAAAAGACCATAAATATTAATATTAAACGGTTTTGTGTAATTGTACAATTAGAAAAGAATACAACAAAAAATATTATTCCTTTAGTATACCTATCCGTCAAAAGCCGGAACTGCTAAGCGATTTGATTTTTAATACAGACATAGAGCATCAGTGTGAATATTCAAAGCCTTCATGTTTTTCAAAAAGAATTTTGGTTTTATTAAAATCTTTCTCGTATTATATAATTGTGAATACTCAAGTTGTTCCTTTTCTCATTTTTAATTTCTTAATAATTTCATTATATATAGTTATAGAACAAATGTTCAGAAACATTTACTTTAGTACTAAAAATTCTATTACCTATTTTTGTATTTTTCCTTATAAATGGTGTTTGTCTGCGTGGAACACAATGTAAGTTTTCTCTTTTAAATACTATCGGTATTGGGTACTGAGTGTAGGGACCTCAAGCTACATGCATTAATTCATTGCGTATTGACTACAGCCTACAAGCTTAAATACCCAAAACAATTAGAGAGCGCTCTTTGCCATCCCATTTACAGTAAGACTTCATTTACTTGTAGATGTAGAAAAGATTATTAAAAAGCCTTTACCTTACAAGTGTGTCGATAAATTACATTAACACTTTGCAGCTTGAATCATGTATAAATTACAGGCCATCAGATATTTTCATTTTGCAAAGGCAGGTGAGTCGGTATTTCCCCGAAGTCCAGCAGGTTTAAATAATATCGAAAGACAACGGTAAAGAGGGTAAAATCGCGGTGTCAGAACAAGGGCAGGCTTTTAAGATACTTGATGCAATAATACAAAATTGAGAAGAATTATTGTACAAAGAAAGGGACAAGATACCGCATTGTAGATGGTGAAATCTTGGTTATAATATAGTACCAATAATGAAAATAAGTAATAATTGTTCATCAATTGTCAAAAGAGAACAATCCTTGCGACGCGTCACGTACAGTTACGGATAAGATCAACTTAAAAAAAGGGCGCTTTGTAGAGTTGCGAATACCTTCAAAGTTATTTTGCAAACCTATTTAAATTTGAAAAAGTACAAATTAGACTGAAATATACTACCGACAAATCAACAATCTGAAATGAACACATACAAAATACAAAATGATTTTACTACCATCGAAGATTTTTTCGTACTTTAAAAGTACAAAAGTACAAAACTTACATTTTAATATACCGCGAGCAGAATTGGATAACGCACTATACAGATTTCAACAGTAGATTTTTATTATCCACTTACTTGCGGTTCTAATTATTTTAGAGAAAAAGTGCAAATTAAATTTTGTAAAGAGAAAGATACTGCATTTCTACATGTCGTTGCTTTTTATTTTCCTTTTCTAAAACTGAAGAAAATAAATTCAAATGTCTAGTTTTACAATAATCAGATGTGCATTGGAATCAGTTTAACAACAGAACAAACAACGTCTCGTTAATATCAAACCTCAATATTTAACATTGGTTGTGGCTGTAATTAGATTACCTGTTAATTAATACTAGGTTATGCGAGCTGAGATGACTACTTTTCAAAATAGTCTTAGTCCCGGCATTTCTATCCGGATTAACTTTAATCGGAGGTTTATTGCCCCAGTTTTACAAAAATTATTAATAGTCTATTAAATGTTGCCCCAAAATGCTTTGATAGAACTATAACTTTTGTAAATAGCAGATTTATTTCGATTCTGCATTCTATATAAAATCCAGGTTAATTTACAATATGATTAATGTTCAACTATCCAATAAGTTTGTCATTCAACGACTGACAATGAAATATTAGAAGCGATAAAACAGAGGCGGATCCAGGAAAGACGTTTGGGGGGGCATCTTTCTTTCCAAGCTTATAGTCTGTTGCATTTTTCCGATTTACATTTACAAATAAGAGAGTACGGAAACTAATGCAACGAATTAGGTTTCTATCAGTCAAACAAATTAATACACGAAAATCGAATTCACAAAGTCGAAAATTAAACTAAAAATTAAAAGATAAAAATTACGAGAGAGAGAGAGGCATCGTGACAAATGAATAAATCATGAAATCTTGATCAAAAATTAAAAAAAAGAAAAAAACAAATCTCATTTCAAGTAGTTGAGTTAATGCTCACGTGTAAGCATAACCAAAATTAAAAGAAAAAAGATTCGTAAACATTAAGTGAAAGAAAGCCATTTCCTATCAGGGACTAGAACCGGAACCCAAAAGAACCGGAATCGGTACCGGAACTGGTTGAATTTAACGGAACCGGAACCGGGATCGGAACCTTTATTGTGGTCACTGTCAAATTAAGAACCGGAACCGGAACCCTTTCAATTTGCAGTAGGAACCGATTCTTTTCGGTTCTAACTTTCGGTTCCATGACTCTCATTGTTTCATTCCTTTATAAAATTTGCTATTTAGTGTTTGCGGTGTAGTAGTCACTACTTAGTGATGTACTATTTTACCTACATTGGCTCCGAATGCACTGATTCATCTTGTGTTACACCGTTACACCTTACACTAGACCAACTTAATTGACCAGCACAGCAGAATAAACAAAGATAACAAGATAACAACTGCTTCATGTTCATTGGAACTTGAAAGTTACTGCAAGTTATTTGATTTAAAGGCTATACATTACTAGTTATTCGCTAAAAACGCACTGATAAATTGTATATGTTCCAGATTGACTACTTTTCTTAAATATTGTTGAGGTTTCTAAATTTTAGCTTTTTTTTTTTGTAAATCTGATGATTCAGTTAAATTTATTGCATTAATTGTCACATGTTTTCGGTGATATCCGACATCATGCACAAGTTTTGAATTTGAACAATCTTATTTGATAATTATTGAAAGTCCAATTTTCCCCCTTTGTAGCATTTTGCTTGCTTGGTATTAATTTTGCATTACTGTCTTCAAGTTTAGAAGTAACTGTAAAACAAAACGGAAAACACCAAGATTTTGAACATAATAAGTGAGACAATGATTATCCTATTTAAAGATTGCACCTAACGTTGAAATTGGTGACTGTTGCAGCAAACATTTAAATTATGTATGTAATCTTGGTACTCCAATGTATAATAATCTGTTTTAATATATGCTAAAAGAGTCGCGAAATTTTATTTTAGCAATTAAACATGTTTTTTTATTTGAACCCTTACGGAACCCAAAATAATTCTGGAACCAGAACCGGAACCTTTACTTTTAAACCACATAGAACCGGAACCGGAACCTAAACCTATATTTCTAAAATAAGTAGAACCGAAACCGGAACCGGAACCCTTATTTCAAAAGGGTTCTAGTCCCTGTTTCCTATAAGGATTATGCGGGGTCCTTTGGGAAAAATCATTTGAAAATTTGTTTATGTTCCAAAAAGGTTTCCGTAAATCTCACAAAGAGCTGGAGGGAAGGGCCATGGCCTAATGCCCAGCCACTGTTGTGGGGGGGGGATCGCCCTATGCCCCCCTTGGATCCGCCACTGTGATAAAAGACTTAAACAACACCCGTCTCATTGCATTCTCGAAGTTAATGTTACCAATTAATTATTCGAGTTTTGTTTCTGTCAAGGATGACGAAATCTGTTATTAGGCAAAGATTGTTAAACCCGTGAAGCCTATCAAATTCAGAGAAACTGTCTACCAGAATCCGGAAAAAATATGTATAAGATTATTCAAAAAGGAAAGGTTGAGTATCGTCTGCCAAAAGAATTATAGGTTACACAAGATCTACTTCACTCGGTTTTTAGTTTATTAGAATTGGATAATATTATGCTTCGTTTTTTGTATACAAACATTTCCAAAACGATAATTTTCTAAATAAATCCTAACTTTTAGCGCAAATAAGAAAGAATACTTCAAATTAATAACTAAATTAATTGAATTTATGTAATCAGATCCTACCTAAAACTATACCATACCAAATACCCATCGAGTAGCAATCAAGAGTGGTTTCCCGCATCGTCAGATGTTGACATTTATCAACTTTACAGATATTTCCTTATTTATTTCAGAAATCTCTAATGCCTCCAGTTTTAGAACAGCTAATATCCACAGTAAAATGTATATATAGAGAAACGTTTTTCCTGCTGTATTATGGTTTTCCTGGAAAATGAAAGTAGTTTGAACAAATCGGTATTAGAGCATAGCTTCTTCCAATTGTGGTTACATGACACAAAAGATAAATTAAGGTTTTTCAAATAATAGAAAGGCAAAGACGGCGTTAGCAAATCGCTCTATGTTACACAACAGACTGTCTAAAATAACATTTGTAGATACTTTTTATATTTGCTGTCTTTACTGAAAACTCTTGAATTGCATATTAGATAGCATCAAACCTTGACTGGTTATATAACATGGTATACTAACTCCTTAATCAACTTTTATAGGTTATAACAGACACCATTTCAAAGAGAACATATAATGAGCGTAATATTGTGTATGTTCAAAATGAATTAATGTATTGAAATGTAAAATGTTGTACATGTCGCTCTCACTTGCATTACGTTTTTATTCAAGTAAAAGTGTTTTCTTGTAAATAAACATGTAAGATCACAAAAATTGAAAAGGTGATACATTCAGTAGGTAGGAAAGTTTTTTCATAAAGATAATAGATGATTGTATATGCATCTAACATATGCAGCATGTACGTACTGTGTAACATACAACGTCAAAATGCTAACGATTTAGCAACCAATTCTTAAAAAAACTAGTCTCGAATTAATATCAATTTGATTGATTAACTAGTTAACTGTAAAAGTTAAACCAAATGATATTAGTTCTTTAATTTTTATAAATACAATAATTTCACGTCCTTATGATGTAAAAGTAAAATATACAGAAATAAGAAAAAGCAAGTACAAAAATTTCATATTCACTAACTAAATGATATTCAAAATCAATTTTCATCAATTTAAAGCGTATAAAACGAATGTAAATGAAACATCAAAATAAAATAGTTATCAATTATTCTTCGCTCCGTTAGGCATTGTGTGCATAGACAGAAGTTGGTGGCGCAGAAAAACACAATAGGGAAGGGTGGATCGGTAATCGCTATTGTCCCATTTACATTTGAAACGATTGACCTGAAGTTCGGATACATGGCTAGAATCCTAGATTAGGGGATCCTTTTTAGCAACAATTTAAAGTTATAAACAGTAATTCCAAGTTAGTTATGTATTGTTAAACAATAGTTCTACAAAGTAGATACATACCTACGCGTGAAATTCTCTAAATCAAACTGATGACAACAAATAATGCAATCTAGTAAAATAATACAGTGAATTCAAATAAATTTGTTTCTGACTCTGTCAATCAATTGTAGATTTTTTTATATTCTAGCATATCTAGCTAACAAAATTATTTGTTTACGATTTATACCAATCTAAAGATGAATTGCATGACCAACTATTTTTTTAATGTTACATGTAACAGAAAAACTTAAACTAGAAAAATTTTAACTACGATTTCAAGCTTTTTTTCAAATAAATCATACAACCTACATTTATTTTCCTTTGAATATTTTTTTAAGTTACATAACGAAATAAACTCCCCTACGTTTTCTCTTTGACAACTATAGTTAGTTAATAGGATTTAAACACTGTATGTTTTGTTACAATTACCAACATAACAAATGTAAATAGAGTCGATGAAATAGTGTGCGTGGCAGGGGATTACATTAGTAATCCTTCTTCAATAAAACATGCATTAGTAGCCGTTTGAAATGCTGTAAAACGCTATTATCCTCGGTCCGAATTACGCCATTACACATCACCGGCTTTAATGTAAATTTTGGATTACATTTCCTACTGCCTGAACGTGTAAGGCATGTTTTACTGATAAAATTAATCTCTAACAGAAAAATGGCATTTTTAACTTTTATTTTTTGTAGTTGTCTATTATACCAGTTTTTTTTTTTTGTTTAATTTTCAAGAAAAGTAATACGAAACGATAGAAGGTTGCGTGATTTAGATTTCACAGTAAACAAAATTGCCACAAAAATTAGAACGGCTCCTTGGCCGCACTTTGTTTGCAAGCCCAAATGTTGCAATAGGCATATCGAATTTCCAACGATAATTCGGTAACAAAAGGAGTATCGTAAATGAGGGCCGATGCGCTCAGACAGGCGCGCCTGAAATTAGAGAAGACCCTGGAAAATGAACCACCCGCTAATAAGGTGGCCGATTACAGGCTAAATTTGATCTTTGATGCGTATAATATCGATTCTATGCCCTGTTGCTTGTTTTAAAGTCATGCCGTATAAGACACAAAACACAACCTTTAATAAAGAAATATATAGATTTTGAAATATCTAGTATTGTTAAAATAAGGGTTTAGTTGTTAATCAAAAAACTGTTTAAATTTGTATTTTCAGTATTGTTATTGTTTTTAAATTACAAATCTTATTTTATTAGCTTACATTTACTTATCTGATTTAGGAGGAAGTTTTTTTTATTTCTTTTTTTACCCCTTCATGTAAATCCACTGTTCTCTTCGCGTTTTACTAAACTTAAAAGTAGGCAATTCCAGTAAATAATACGGACATGTTTTCATATTCATACACTATTTATGTGGATATAATTGTGTGGATATGAAATCAACCAATCAATGTGCTTTATTGTTACTTATTTATTAATTGACATAGCTGTCAAAAACAAAAATATGTTCACTTTCAAAAATCTAACCTCAAAAATTTTAATTAGATACTCTTTAATTATTTTACTATACTTAGTCCTAGAAAAATTATACTGTATACAACTCGAGAGAAATACCCATACGCTACGGTACAAACGACTGCAGCACCCTCGTGTATCTAAAGAAGATACCAATGAGCCGTCAAAACGCTATTTTGCCGTTCGTCTAAATGGGTCTTTCGGGCCTCGCAAAAAATGTTATAGGTCAGAAAATGTTTAAAATTGTTTTTTACTTAACTAGCGCTGCCTCAGCTATCTTGACCGATTTCAATGAAACTTTTATGGGTGTTTCTACATCAAGAAATATTAAACCCGTGTATAGGGATTTTTCCATATATGGTTTTTCAATATACGTACATCCCAGGAAGGTCAGAACAAAATTCACAACAAAAGGTGGAACATGCATGGCGTAAATAATTTGTCAATAGGGTTTCTTCACTATTTCTAAATATTAACAATATTATAGTGATTGTTTTAATACAATAGTGCATATATGATTTAATAAAATACAGTTTGTTGCTTCCTTGTTAATAATTTTTTATGTAATAAACTTTTCTTCCTTCACGTTACCTACATACATGACAACTTTCAACTAATTTCTTTCCTTTACTTAAACTTTTACTCCGAAAACAAATAATATCTACATTTTGGAAGCCACATGTTATCGTTACACTCATTTTGTTTGCTTTCAATTGCATGCAGCTTTTAAAATTAAAAAATTGAAATGTTACGCTTTGCCTGGTTTCGCATTCAATTTTATGACTCAAAGCTTATTGCTGCCGCCACGAGAGGGCGCGCAGATGGGAATTTAAAGTTTGTACCGTAGCGTATATCGTATCGTCCTTACGCAATATGAGCATCATATCCACCTTCATACAATACGTATTTTAGGGCCGGTTTTTTACCTCTTGTTAAGTTTATACGCAAGAAAGTAGCTATAGATACAATTGTTGTAACAATGACTATCACAGTATTTATCTAGTAGATACATTTATTGAGAGATGAAGAAAAGATCGGCCCTTAGTCTCTTAAGATCAACAAAGAATAAGTTAATCAAATTATAAAAAACTACGAAAGCAGTGGTGTAGTCAACAATGGGAGAATGCAATATTTTCTGTCAAGGTCCATAAATAAAATAGTATGCTGTGAAAGGTAGGTCACTCTATACATTTTAAGCATCGAGCTGGAGCAAAAATGGCGATTAATACCGAAAAATACGTAGAAAATTGTGTTTCCCTTTTATTTCAATGCCCAGAAAAACTGAAATTATGTTCATGCCTTAATTTACATTAAATTGTCATAAGATGCAATTTAATAATAATGTCGAATGGGGAAAATCGTAGCCCAAAATAGCACCAAGCAACACGTTAAAGATCAATTTTTCCATTACAGTTCAAATTTTAAGTTCAACTACATGAAAACTGACACTAAAAATATTAATTCAAACCTAAAATATAAGGATGTTACTTAACGTTATGTACTTATTTTAATGGGTATTTCTTGGGGGAATTCTAAGCCGAAAAGTTACATACATATAAATATACGTCCTAAAATGCTTGGGTGGCTGAAAAATCGTCCACCAGCCTATAACTATTTTATTTTTAAAGATATGAAAAAAAAGTAAGGCGAAAGTTGTTTGATGTAATAAGAGGCATAATATCATGCATTAAAAGAAAACCCAACGCCTACTGTTTTTGCGTAACATCAACTAACTTTAATTGTTTAAATAAAACAACCTGTATATTTCTCAAAATTCTGAATACACTTGAAATTCTCTTTTCAACCATACAACATACTTAACGATTTTTTTGAGGTCTTGGCCTGCAAGATTACCCGATTTATCAATTCTAGATTACTTCTAATGGGGATTTTTAAAAGATTATGTTTATGTATCTTCATCAGCAAGTCTAAATGAGTTGAAAACTAAAATTACTGCAGCTACAGCATTAGTTACGCCAAAAATGTTACAATGCGCTAGGCATAATTTAATCCTCAGAGCAGAAAAAAAAAACCGACAGAGAATGCGATGCCAGTTTTTACCCAGAGACATGTCTCTACTTTTACCTTATTTTACCTACGTTGATCCGTGGCGCAATTTGGTTGTACTGTTTAATCACGGGCCGCGTTCGGAACAGAGAAGGTATAACTCGCATAACGCTTAAGATGGCAATATATCCTCCCAATACCTATACTAAAATGCAGTTAAAGAGAAAACGCATAACTAATTAAGAAAATGAAATTAAACAATGCTTTTTTTAAACATATACAATAAGTTGATGTACTATGTCTCCCTTGTTGTATATTATTAATATTGGGTATACTATCTTAATTATTAACTGATAAACTATTAGATAATTAATATGAATTATTGTTAGAAGTAAATGTTATGGGTGAAAAGTAATACAAGACAAACATCCTACTTATCTTTAAAATCTATTTCCAGTTTAGGGAAGGGTGCTAATTATTATCGTAATCATGATATACGTTTTTTTGTGATGATTGCATTTTTAATTACAACTGAAATTTTTGAAACCCAATAGGTAACCCTTCCTACATCTTTTTTCTTTCCTTATCTTAAACATCTTCTTTCCTGCGTATTATATATTTTGTCGGTTTTATCAAAGCTTTCGTCACGGGTGGTATTTTTATGCTTCTTGTACCCAACAAATATTATTTTACTTTAAAACTACTTG